>JAQFZB010000009.1:0-131490 GCA_034695165.1 Desoria trispinata
CATTTTCAGATTTTCGGCCAGAATCCCTTCCTGCTAACCTGAAATGTAGTTTTCGAATCAAAATAACTCTTGTAGCCTGTAAGTGCATGCAGTTTCCAAAAATGAAAAAAATTTCCAAAAATCAAACGAGTCCTAAGGGTACCTATGAATCTAATCTAAACATATAAAATCTATAAAAAATCCTAAAGGTCCCCCCTTGGGATGCGATTGTACGACAAAAGCTGAGCGTCAAATGCGTCAGCGTCAAAAGCGTCAGCGTCAAATGCGTCAACTTAAAAAATAATATTTATAAATAATAAAAATAAAATAGCATTTCTTTTAAGCCATCAGAAGAAAAAAGGAACAGTTCCAAGTGAAAGATTACCTTTCTAATCTTGTTTTGTCCATAATTGAACCTTTTTTACTAATCCAATTAGAAGGATGTCTGACCATAGTTTTTTTATGTCTGTTTTTTTAATGTTCAAAATTTAAATGTATAAAATATAAATTGAAAATTTAAATTGAAGTTGACGCATTTGACGCCAGACGCTTTTGACGCTCCGCTTTTGACGCCCACCCTTGGGATGCAGATTATTACCTGAGCATTTTGTTGGACACCCCCTTTGCATCCAGATTCTCAAGACATTTAGTTAAAAGACCATGCAAATTTTATACAAATAAGTAGTAATACCATTAATGTATTTTTAACTAAAATTAGAGGTCTCCATTTACTTATGGTTTGGGAATTACACGGGAAACTTTTAAATATGACAGGAGAATTGTATTAATACTGTATGTTTTTCAAAGTTCTAACATTTTTTGCTAAAGATGGAAAATTGTTCCTTTAAGATGTGACGGGTAAAACATCTTTATGGTGGAAAAAAATCTTTACGAATATTTGTGAACATAACGTTATATAGTGACAGGCAGAACGTTGGCATAAAGTATATTATACGCTACTTAATAATGTAATGTGGAAGTTAAGGAAGATCCCAATAGTTAGTAGTTAGCAGATATGAGTATAAAAAGCCTTGTCTTGTTACATTACAAGGGGAAAAATGTTTAAAAAGGAACAACGCAAGATGCTAGTTATTGTTAGGATTTATTTACAATTAGCTCAATTCGTTTACATTACACTACTACATACATTTGGCGTCAAATTAATACTAATTAGTGTAGTCAAAAATTATTTCTTTGTTCCTTCAACGTTTTGTTTATCTCGTCTCACCCCTCTCCGCAATTTAATCATCATTAGATTATAACTTTCATTTTTAATTACCAAATATCTCATACCCCATATTACTCCATATTGATCTGAATAAATTGCCATTAAAATTATATGAAAGACGGATAGGCGTTTTTATATTAAATGTCAAGAATATTATTTTAACGATAGTTCGTAGTTTATCTGTCAAGTGTTTCTTATATATTGATTTTAACCCTCCTGTCCCGTATAATAATAATCGCCATATGGTATCCATTATATACTAATCCAACATGTCATCTTTCAAATTGCATTCTGATATAAAACATTGAATATTATTACTCTTCTTGAGTATTTGGCTTGATAACATCAAATAAGTTTGTTTGAATTGGATTGGAAACATAGTTGAGACTCTTCTCAAGATTTCATTTCATCTTCAATTGAGCAGGAGAAGTGGCATTTCATTTCATCTATTTTCTTTATATCGTATATGAACTACTATATTTTTGCATTCCATAATCTTTAGAATCTTTGAAAAGTAAATACTTTTTTTTTTACTTACGAACGATTTCTTTTATTTACATTTCGCCAATCTTTCAAAAAAAGGCTCATAGACATAAATAATAGTTAGAGAAGAATAAATAATTAATTATTTTTTAAAAATTTTAACAATACAATACATTAGGTTAGATTATTCAAACTTTTCGTGAACAGGCGAAAGCGAAACATGTAAATCCTTTTATTTTCTTCGTGTACCGTTTGATGTAGCTTGGGATGTGTTGTTAGGATTGGAAAACTAATGGAAATACTCCCACTACACTAATTCCCTTAATCCAAATCTCATTTGGTTTACTTCCCCTGGTAGAAGATTTTTTGGAAATTTAATTTTTCTTCTCTGTGGAAAAAAGTAATTGAATATCGCTCAAGTGTCTTTCAGGGAAAAGGTCTTAAATCCTATTCACTCCTCTTCCTTCCTCCTCCTTTATGGGAGAATATATTATTGCATGTAGATAAAACATATAAATATATGTTAACATTGTTAACCCCTGTTCTTCTCTTTCTTGCATTTATCTGCGTTAATTACACTTAGGTATTGCTCATGTAATATACTGGATGCTCATCAGTTCAGTTTTCATTTCATAATCATTCGCCATCGAATACTTTATTTTCTCCAAGCTTTAAATTTAAACAGTGTGACATTTATTAGTTCTATTTGTGGGAGAATTGATTTTTTAGAACACTGTCATAAATGTTATAATATACCTATATATACATAGGTATATCGTAGGTATAAAGAATTGTTGAGATATATTCGCCAAGTAATAGTAACAGGAGGAACAGGAAGTAGTATAATCATAGGATAGTGAAGAAAAATGCAATTAATTTACAAAGAAACACTTTTTACAACTTCAACGTGTAAAAATCAAAATTCTGTTCCCTGGATTTTGGAGACTTCCTCTTATTCAATAAAATATAAATACATTTCTCTGATATTCAACTCTCAAACATGAATTTTATGTCTGATGACAATTCACTTTAGTATTATTAATTTGCCATGAATTTTAAGGTCGGTTTATCTAACATTTAGGATAGTAAATACTTCAATTCAAATCGAGAGATGTATAAATTCTCATTATGAATATTCTGGAATACCAGTTTTATTTTCATAAAGGGCATACAATTTTAACCATTTTTGTGTTTTTGACACCGGTCACACCCCATATGAGGACCTCAAACAAATCAGTTTTTTGTTTGTATACCCCTGACATTTTTTGCTTGTAACAGTTAGTATGTATAATATCGATGGCAGGGTAAACACATGGCAAAAACTCTTACCTTGTGTGTCCCTTAAAACGGTAGCAGTAGCAAAGGATAGATTCAAAGGCAACTAAACCAAATCAATTAAGCAGTTTTGTTCCTTTATATAAAGTAAAGGTGAATGATGTTTAGATAAACTCCTTCTCTTCTTGTGAAATGAAGTGTAAATAAATAAATTCCCCTGGGGAATATAATTATTTACTCAGTACTAATGCTGCTGGGGATATTACGATTACTCCATTATCCTCTGATCAGGATTTTCTTTGATTCATCTCAGGGATCCATGGCACCATGTAACTTCCAAGGTAAAGGTATGATTCATCCCCATAACCATATCCTATAATTGTGACTTTATATTATTACCGTATAAAACCCTCGTATGCCAATTTGGATTCCTGTGCTGAACATTAAAACGATTAATATTAAATTAATTGGAAGATGTGAAATTCATTAGGCATCATAATTTTCAAATTTACACCTTTTAGTATACAAGTTCTGTCTCCTGCATCTGTTACTTTTAGCTTTCAATTGTATTCCAATAAATAGGTAAAAAGCTTCTAGCAATAGGTACCTGCGAAGACATTTATTTTATGTTTCTGTATCCATATTTAACTAATTAATACCCTTCTCCCTATTGAATTGTTATTACTATGTCGTCTACGAGTTGCTCTTCTGCAGGTACCATACCAATGCTATGTAGTGTAGTTTTCATTGTCAAATGCAACGCCATGACTTGAAGTGGATTTTACCCTTTTTACCTTATTTTTGCAATAGGACAGTGGGACTGTGGGATGATATCACATCATGGTTATTTACACATTAGAAATCATATTTTTAGCTGGATATATTTGAAAGCCTTGTGTCTACACCTGTGTAGTACACGTAGCAGATAAGAAATTGAGAGTGTTGATTTCCGTCTCTGAGTTGGATGTAAAAAGATGCTTGAACAAAGCCCCAGAGTCTTGTCAGATATCCTTGTCCTTATATTGCATTGTCATGTCATCCAAACAGCAAGAGTTCGGGGTCTTAATAATAGGAGGATATTTCACTGTCCTTTCCATTTTGATTGTTGGATTGAGGTAAACCCTGGATAGATTCGACAGTTGTTATGTGAGTGCTGTGGCGAATTGAAGTGTAGCTGTCCATTGCTTTTGCTTATTCTCAGTGGAGAAACTTAATTCTTTTACAACACGCAATCAATCCGAGAGAAAGTCTTTTCTCATGCTCTCATCTTCTTCAGTTTGCTTTACTCTCTTGTCAACTTTTACTTTAGGTAAATTGGAAAACTTTCCCCCCTTAATATCATATCATATATAGAAGAGAAGAAGGGTATAAACATATTATACTGCCATTTTATTTGAAAACACGACACTGCCAGAGTGTGTATAATAATTACAAGACTATTTATACGTTGTTATTATTATATCAATTCATCCATAACCATAACAATAATAAAATCGCAGTGCAGTTGCCAAATAAATGCTAAATGCATCCAAACAAATCCGCATAACGACCTTTCAGTGTACCATTAATAGTAACAATTTGAATGACGAATTGATGGTAATTTTAAATAATAAATAACTATATATGAAATGTCCTTGGATTGGGAACACCCTGTAGACACATAAGACTTATATTATTATGATGGTGATTCTTCTCTGGGGATCATTTACGATGTAATTCAAACCATTCATGTCTTGCATCCGAATCTTCACATCATTACTTCATATTTCCATTCCATCCACTAACTAAAACAATACAATGTTAACTAACTGCACTGTGTAGTAATTCTCAATAATTCCCATGGAACATGGAGCAACTACAAAAATATGTCTCTCTTATGGATGATGAACCTAATGACTGACCCCATATACCGTATAAGGGATAATAATTAAAAAGAAATCAATTATAAAATCCCCGCATTCTGAAACTGAAAGGATGATGATGATACTAATGACGGATATATCTGACATGATTAACGAATTTCGGGTCAGGATGCAGTTCAAACAAGATAAGTATTTAACTTAACTACATCTGGTTTAGTTTAGCAGTTGCCCCAACATGACATGCCATTCGGGCAATTAAACTCTTTAACCAAACCCAAACGAAGTCACCGCCGGTCTACAAATACACAAGATTATAAATAAATCCCCATTGGCAACTTATCCATCCTCTGAAAATTATTTAAATCAATAAGTTAATTAGTCAATCATTAGCTGGAGCATTATATATCTTATTAAGGGGAAAATGAGAAAATCCTTCCTTGGAGTTTGCACTTATTAAATATGCTCTAATTTCTGATTTGATGTAACATGTAAAATCCAGTGCTTTTTATTCATTAGTTGAAAGTGAAAGTGTTCAACGTTTAAATTTTAAACCCTGCGTTATAGTAGATAGGAGAAGGGCAAAGAGTTTGTATTGAAAGTGTGCTAGTAGTGTTAGCGATGATGACGATGATGATGCACTTATCGAAATGTGTTCCCCTGATGATGATGAGCGAGACTTTAAGTGTAAATTGTTCTGTAACAAGACGATGTTTCGGAGGGAATCCAAAGCTGGATATTTCCGGTGTATTTCCCCCAATACCAACTCCATTCAAGCCAAAGGATGGATCCATACATTATGATGCTCTTATCTCAAATCTCAATACATGGAATAAGATACCTTTTGCAGGTCAGTTCAATCAAATATATCAGGTCAAATATAAGATAAATGTCGCAGTCATATGAGTCTTATGGTTTAGATTAGAATGGTTTTATGAAATCCATTGGGGATGGAAAGAAAGGAATTTTTAAAAATGTTTTGTTTTAACAGAAAAGAATCTTTTCTTATTCAAAAACGAAGAAAGGAAAATAAAAAAATCTTGTACTTATATGTACTTGTGGGAGATGAATGTGGCGTGGCACAGTTGATGTTGATCACTTCTCTAATGTCATGTCAGGCGGATATAATCGCCATCAGACTGAGAAGAACCAAAATCCCAACAGGGTTTGGTCCAATCCGAGGGATTTTCTCCAGCTTCCCAAATTCCCTCATGTCAAATATTCTTAAATACAAGGTTTCCCAAATCCATATCTAATACTAATTTTATCAAAGAATTATCTTCCATTTCAATTAAAGCTTTTGATTTTGAATTGAAAATTAATTGTAGAATTTGAAATCTACAAAATTCTACTTGAATCTGAATTTTATAAAAGAAAATTATAGAAATTCTAGAATATTGCTATTTTCTTTGATTTGGCACACTGATATATCTCTTAGAAATCCCAATGTGGTGAATTACCTATAGAAATAAGAGAGGAAATAGTTCAAGTAGCTTTTGTAGTGATATTTAGCAACATTTTTCCAAACCCAAGAACCATATGAAAGTGAGAAGAGAAAAAGGAGAAATATCCTCTAAACAAATAATACACATGGGAAAAATTACACCAACTCACATTAAGTTGCGATAAGAGTTTATCTTTTTGAGAAGGAAAAATGCATTCAACTTCTCTTCGTACTGCTTTCCCTATACTGTATATAGACAATAAAAAATATTTAAGATATACTTTATTATTAAAATATACAGTATATAAGAGTTTTAAATTTTAAGATCAATTAAAATTAAATTATCAATTAAATCAGGATATGTCATAATGGGATCAAATGGAGAAGCCGTTTCCTTGAGCCATGATGAGAAATTGAAGCTACTTCAAACTGTTCGCTCGGCTGCCAATAAAAGTTCCAAAATAATTGCTGGTCTTGGGTTGAACAGTGAGTTATCACTATTGCTTTCTCTTTCTTGACATTTTTATGAATACTTTCTCACAATTTCTCACATATTGTAGCCGCATATCAAACTGTTGAGCTTATAAATGCTGTTGCTAAGGAGGGAACTGCAGATGCGGCTTTAATTGTTACACCTTATTTCTACAAGGGACAAATGTCGGTACGTATGTATTTCTCACAATACTATGTGAGAAAAAATAATTTGACATGACAAATCTTCCATCTGAATCTACTACACGTGTAAATTGCTAAGCAATTCTCTACAGCACTTGTACACTTGTTCGTAATGAAATTTTATATGCATCATGTGGTTTTTTAGTTTTAGTTTTAGGGAGAAAGTGCATTGACATATGCTATCGTATTTCACTATTATATTATAGTATTATAGGTAGAGAGCACTGCTGTTAGTAAAATTACACAGATTACATGGATCATTTCACAGAGCAGCTCTAATCTCATTTCACCCCTGGAAAAAAACAATTTACAATACAATTTCCGTCTCTGCAGAAGTGAAATGAGATTCTCGTGTCAAATGTGGAGTGATTTTCTTTTTCAAGCTCAAAAGTCAAACTCAGTTGATAATTCCTTAAAAGATAAGGAACTAAATATTATGAGATTACTACAAGAGAAAGTTGTATGCTTCTTCTGTCTACTTGACTTTGACTCTTTACAAGGAAAACCAAAAAGTAGTGAAGGAATAAGTAAAGCATCGTTTAATTACGTATGCATGATTGTGTCAAGAATGCAAATCTCTGTAATTATTCATTTCTCCTACAAGTAGATGAAGAGAGAAATTCGCGTCTCTAGAAATTAAGAATTTACGAACTGAAGCGATATCCTCATCTCACCCTTTATTTGTGGTACCTCCGTAATTAGATACTCAACCCCAAAATATAAGGAAAATGAAGCAGAAGCATGAGATGAGTTGATGATGTTGAATTTTACTACATGACCCTATATGTAATAAGATTTTATTCAAATTGGTTGATTACTGTATGTTATACATAGTATATAATATTAGCGTGGGCGGATGTGGAATATTACTGAAATTACATACAATCATCATTCTTACAAATTAAAATAATTTTATAACATTAAATTTAAGTTTAATGTTGTGGAGTTGTTTGTATTTTATATGTTATTGTGTCCTCGGAGGATTACCCCATACCGCCCAGGGGAAATTATTCCCTAACCTCTTCTCATTGGAATCTGGAGGAATTGTATTGTATTTTGGATTTTGTACGTGTGGCATAATTTTCCACTTGGTTAATGCCATTGCAGTTAAAGCAAGTGTAGGATTGCAACTGTCATTGTTATTTTGGTCCATTTTCCTTTCCATATATTGGGAGTGAGTAGTTTACTGTAGTTACTAATCTTAGTGAAGTAGTTTAGTTTTATCAGAATTGAACTGAGAAGAGAAATTAGAAAATAGCCTCAATCTTTTCCCTAGCAATCGATAGTCAATTGATGATGAGTTTCATTCCAGGACATTGAACACCAACAGACGACGCAACGGATGTTGTTAACTTCAACTACATATATATTCCTCCTACATATTGTATACCTATATCTTCTACTATATAGAATCTTGCACTAAGGAAATATTTTGAACAAGTGGCCACGGATTCTCATCTTCCAATCATCCTGTACTCTGTTCCTGGAAACACGGCTCTGGATCTCCAGCCTCCAGTACCCCTCGCTCTTTCTCGTCATCCTAATTGTATTGGTCTGAAGGACAGTGGTGGAGATGTATGGGCTTATCAACTATCCATTGGCTTATCAATTTATCAATTTCCTTTCAAATTCCAGATCACGAAAATTGCACAAATTGTTCATGAGACGAAAGATGTTGGATTTCAAGTGTTGGCTGGATCTGCGGGATTCTTTCTCCCTTCACTTCTCATGGGTAAATGATAATAATGTATATAGCTACCTACATTGGCTATATATCACTTTGTATGTGATATTATGTATGTAGGATGCGTAGGAGGGATTTGTGCCCTTGCCAATGTTCTTGGACCTGAGCTCTGCCAATTGTATACTTTAGCAACTGATAAGAGAATGGGAATGGAAGAAGCAGTAGCATTACAACGGAAGTTAATTTCACCAAATAATGCAGTAAGTTACATTTACTTTATTTTATCATCATCATTTAATCCCGTAATACTGTGGTATATTTTAAAAGGTGACGAAAATGTTTGGTGTCTCTGGTCTGAAAGGTGTTATGGACGTTTGTGCTGGACTTTATGGAGGTCCATGTAGATCACCTCTGATGCCACTTGAACCACAGCAATTACAATTGCTTAAGGATATATTTAAAGATAATCAATTCATACTTTAAATTTAAATATAGAAATTTGTGTTTAATTATCAAATAAAAAAAAACAACTTTCATTTCAAATCAGAGTTTAATTAATGCTCCAAATTTTGTACTATAACGATCTGAAATGGTGGGAACACCCTGTACTTAGTTTTATTGTTAATAAAAGGAAGGGATAAGGATACAGCTAAAGATTATCAGCATATTTAGGGTTTTTATGAGATTTCCTTTTCTCCGTTACATTGCGTTATTACAATGTGTAGCAGTCAGTAGTGTAGGAGAGTGTATAGCAAGAGATAGGAGAAATGGAAAATGCTTCTTTTAATTGACTTGAGAATTTACAACATTTAAAGTTTCTCCATATAGATAGATATACAGATATACAGTATAGTAGAGGAGTAAGATATATACTTCATTTCTTTGTACTAATTAATTTGGAACTTTGTGCATTATTATTCCGCCTCATTGCCACAACAAAGATGGAGTTGAAGAAAATTAAGAATTTTATCTCAATTCTTTTCTCTCAACGACTGGTTTAATTAAACATAAAATTAACTTTAACTTTAACAATTTAACACTGCAGTAAAAACTAGATTACATATATAGCATATACTACTGCATAACGAGAAAATTTTAACCCCTTAATGTGTTTCTCATCTTTTCTATTGTTTTCTATGTACACTTTTTTTAGATTTTATAAAAATTTCTTATGAATTGAAAAACATTTTCTCAGTTTACCCCATGCAAAAGCTGAAGAAGAAAGGCTAAAATGTTTTCATTCGTATCTATTTTCTCTCCATCATTAGGTACTATTGCATCGATACACTTTAATCTCTTACAAAATTCTCACATTTAGGTATTAAGTTTACTTTATAATATGATAATTATTCCCTCTGAAGATTCTCTTAATGATGCTCTCCGCCAGAGAAAAGAAAACTCCCTTGGTACTCCTACGCATAAATATCTATGGCTAGCTATATGTATGGCAGTGATTAAGCGTGCATTCACCCAAATTTCGGTTTTTATATTCGCATAACTGTTTGATTGTTATTTATCTTTGGAGTTTTGTGGATCTTCTTGTTGGTTTATTCTCTGGAAGTTTAACATTGACCATTCTGTTCCTCTGCTGCTGCTGTTGTAATGGGAACATGAACATTTCAACAGAGAACTACTGCTCGCAAATAAGAGCACTTATTGCCACCATACATCTACTTTCACTAACAACTATAAGCCTATAAACATATACTATGTAGGTATATACAAGTGAAGGGAACGAAAGTGCACTTCCTAAAGTGAAAATCTTCTTATTCTTTCCCATACTATTCTCAAGTCAAGGCCACCATTTATGTGAAAAATTCACCACTCACCCACTATCATCATTTTGAAGAAAAGGAAAAACAGGAAAGAATAAATCCAAACCAAAAAAACTAAACATTTTTTCTTAATCTCGTCATTTCCCTCTGTTGTTATTCATAGTTGTACTGGTAATATATCCTGTTAATTTCTATCACATTCCTGGTAGGGTCAAAGGGCATTTTCCTCCGTGGAAACTTTCTATAATTTTTCTATATTATATACTTATTGAGGGTCGGGGTAGGATCTATTTTTCTCCACCCTTCCGTGAAGTGATGATGGTTGAGAAGATGAAAAGAGATGAGAACATTATGCGTTGATGACAATTGATTAAATCATGAAAAAAGCACAGACACAATCTTCTTTTTCTGATGGACAGTGATAAATAATAGCAATTAAAGACCGTCGACATTATCATCATCATCACTAGCATCTTTCTTTATTCCAGAATAAGTTCCATCTGACTAAGGATGTGATGGGATGTGACATTGACAAAAATATCAATCATCACCACCGTTAAACGGTATATAGAGCATATATACTACTAATTAACACCCCCATATTATATATTATATCATAATCATGTACAGGAGTGTTGGTCCCAATAACCCCAAGGAAAAAAAGATGTGGATTTTAATCTAAATGAATCTTACTTCCTTGTGGATTTCCAAGATTTCCTTCGATGGTGTTGGATATTATTAACTACCAAATTAGAGGCAATAAAATGTGTCATCGGGTTCGTCTATTTCACTTTTTACTAGCAAATCAAATCAGGCATTACAATTTTACTAATGTACAAAGACACAAACAACTCACCGATTTTGATTCTTTACGACAAGGAACTAGAAATATCAGACAATATGTCAATAGTACCTGACGCCAACAGTAAACTTGCGTCTCCTTCTCGATTTTTGTCCAGTATAAATAAAAAGGCCTTTTGTTCCAAGCATAATAGCTTATTTTCATCAACAAAGCTGTGTAATTGAATTAAATTTGGAGAATTCAATTTCATGGCCTATTTACACGTAGTGTATTTCAAAACAAGGGGAATTTTTTAAAGAAGAAACTGCTTTTATTCATTCCAAGTAAACTTATTTGGCTTTTAAATTGAGAAATCTCGCAAGTTCTATTTATATGAATGGGTCAGTCTGCCTCAATCAAAACTGAAAGTAAAAGCCACCCAGGGATTTTCAATGAATGTCCGCACATAATAAATAATAGTGAAAGACGAGAAATTCAGTTCAATTGTGGTGGTGGTGAAATAAATAAAAGGAACAGAGAAAAGAACAAAAACCACAAGCACATAATATATGATTATGGCGTGTATTCAATTCGATAGAAATTTAATGAAATTAGCAAATGTGACCACCCCGCCTACTCATATGATTAAGCTAATAATAGGTTTTGATTTCAAGGTGATTTTGCTTTTCTCTCTTTTCAAAAGACATGGATTAAAATCATCTAAGGCTTCTCTAGTTAAAAGCACAAAACACTTCTCCACTTCGCAATAATCTACTTTTGGACAAACGCAGAGACCTCATTATTTTGTCATCCAGTACTTTATTATTATTACTCATTGATAACGGACAGGATGGGATAAACCGTGTTTTTAATTATTAAAATTATGATTGCTTTATGGAGAATTAATTTACAACCATAAAACATCACTTTTTCATTTAACCTTTTGTATGCCAATTTAAAATTTAAATTATTCTTTGCACCAATATTTCAAATGTGTCAAATACATTTTGCTGCAGATTTTGAGAATTTCAGTTGAAATTGTGAGCGTGATAAATTATTCAATTCATGAAGGGTATATTGGTATATATAGTAATATATAAGATGTACTATATATATTCGGATGATAAGGATCCATTTTGATAAGGTTGATTAGCTTGGTAGTTGATAGTGTGCCAAAAGTAGAAGCTCATAGTGTCCTCCACTGTCTATAATCCTCATGGTCCCTTACATTACACATCATGTCATGTCACGTTACTACATCACGTCATGGTCATGATCATGGGTCGAAGGAAGGATGAAAAGAGATCACGACGATGGATGAGAAAGTGGGCAATTACGACAAGTAGAGCATGACAAAGGTGAAAAATCATCCCCTCAAATCTAAACATCAATCAGACATCAACTTTCTTTATTTCCCTTTCCACTTATTCCTACAACACCCATATCCATCCAGAAATATATAGAGCTGCTCATCTACTCTTCTCCAAGTATTTTCATTTTCAAGCTAAACAGAAATTGAATTCTTTGTACCTCTTATTTCCAATACGACTATTCAATTCCAATTATTACTACTTATATTAACTGTGTCATATTATATTTTGATTTTGGATAATGAAAACCCCCCCACTTCATATCATATAATATAGTTCAGATAATGACGAAACCATTACATTTGATTCCAGAGGAGGAAAAGCGAAAACCCCGGAACCTAATTAAGCCAGCTAAAAACAATATTATTTATAGAAATCTGGGATTTATAAAAAATGTGATCCCTGTCTTGATTTCTTTCTTTTTAATTATAGTATAAGAGAGCTTCAATTTCTAAATTCTTGCAATAAAATCCATCCTCTTAAATGTTTTCCTAATAATCGTTTCAAGTGGACTTATTTTTGATGTATTCCATTGGAGTATATGAGAAGACAAGTATCATGCAGTTACATTACATAGTAATTCAAGTGATATGGGAAATTATTAGTAGAATCTTTCTCTTATTACTGTTATAGTATATGATCTGGATAAAAGATATCCCAATGAAGAATAAAAAGGTCAAAAAGAAGCTTTTAAGTTGGATGGGGATTAATTCCAGCTGTGTGCTTCATTCTCCTAGAGTTGTGTGCTATATATATGGGGAATAAGGAAATCTATTAGGTTAGCTTTTCTTTCTCCGGTTAACAACAACCATCATCATCATCATCATGACAAGGAAGCAAGTGAAAGTATATAGACAAAAAAACCGGCACAAGATCAACACAGTATAGTACTTCCTCATCAAAATCCTCTTTACATTACATCATCCTCCTGGACTCTATCATTGAGTGTATATGGAATGTTCCACTTCCATAAGAGCTTCAATAAGAAAATACAAATTACACACAAATAACAATTCAGGAACACCTTGTATTATGTTCGCATGAGAGATCAGAGATTTTTTAATGACATGAACAGCCGAGATAGAAATCCTTCTCATCATTATTATTAATCCTTTAAATTAATCCGAGTAATAAATTTCATATGAGCAAATAATAATCATCAGTAGAATTACAATCGTCGTATAGTATACTCTTTATTACAAGTGCACTTTCCCTGTCATCTCAAGTGAAAGTCAGTTCAGACGGCAGATGATTTGAAATTCTCCAACTTCTAGCATTGTGATATAAAAAAGGACAATTAAGCACATATGGAACATATTACAGACGTGAATTTGACTGCAAAGATTTTAATTGTTCAAAGCCCAACGAACGAAGCTAATTTTCATTATTTCCTCTCTATTTTCATCCTTTTTCTAAAAAATGATGATGATGGGATTTTTATTTCCGCTTCGTTGTCCTTGCAATAATAAATTCTACGTGTGCTTAATATTTACCATCTGCTTAACTTAAGCATAACTACATACGCATCAATTGATTGATGAAGAGCTTTTTGGTCCATAGCTTTGCTTTCCCTTGTGCTCAGCTGTTGTGAATTGAATGCTGATTATCTTTTTGTGGTCTATTCAGTTGCACCATGGACCTACGTAATGAAAGATCATTTAGTCATTTGAACCCAATGTTAAAATACACTTTGTTTGATGAAGTGCAGGAGTGCGTGCTCAAAAATACTTAGCATTAGCGCTTTAATGCTCTCAATTATCCTGGAAACTAGATACCCCCCCCCCACAATCTACCCCCTCGTATTCCGAGGTGGTTTGGTTTTTAAACATTACTATTATTGCATCTTGGTAGCCTATTACCAAATATACCAGTTGCTTTCATTTCTGTTGTGTTGACGGTTGACGATCCTGATATTGTTGTATTTGATTTGATAATCAAGAGGATGATACTAATATGATGTCTTCTATTATTATTACAAATGTTAAATGTATTCATATAATCCTGAAGTAGTGGTAGTTTACCTTTTACTACAGATTAAGAAGATTCAGGAAAATGTATTACATTTATGCAAAAACATAATCTATTCTTGTTGTAAAAATGAATACTTCTTGACATTATTAATGCATGGGAAGTTTCTCCGAAGGAACAGTCCCTGGGAATTGTTGAGTTGAGAAATAATCCAAAAGTTGTATATTTCATTGTTATATTCCATGAGAAAAGAAGAAAGATTCCTTTTCTGTTTGAAACATCTAAACATAGCAAATGAAAAAAAAGTAATCTCTTGTTGAGAATTGTACTTTGGAGTATCTTTTCATGATGCCTGACATTTAAAAATAAAATCTCTTATATAATAGTTCTTTCAGGCTGATCATAGTATCATTAAATGGAATAAATGATAGTCATTATTAGTTTAAGGTATTATAATTACATTTGTTTTGGTTACATAAGAAACTAACTGAAGGAGGATAAAATTGTATATAAAAGTAATATCAATTAAAATGATGATGACAACAAGATATAAAATGACAATATGTACTAACAATATTGATATTCAACAATGAAGAGGGAAATTCTGTGAACTGAATTCTTTCATTAGCTGATGATCTTTGTCGTTCATTGTGTCAACAAACATGGCATGAACACGCAACATAAATAAATTGCCACTTATGTCATCGTTAAATGATGAATTGACGATAAAACACTCATAATAATATTGTTTTAATTTACTTTTCCACTACAGCTCTCTTTATCTCTCAGGGTCATCCAGTACATTATTATTATGTTATGAGAGAAATACACGTTCCTTGTTCTCTTTCCCATATCATCCTTGATATATTACGTTATGCGGGAGAAAGCGAAAGTAAAGGCATAAGTATTATGCAGTTTACGAAATTGAAAATTTGAAAAAATCCTTTGTCTTCTAATTTAATGGCATATTTATATGAAGAACTTCTAATTTTCTCTATCATTTATCTCCGAAAGGCAAATGCAAAAATCCTTAATTTTACTACTTTAGCATAGTTTACTAAAATAAAAAGAAAGAAAACAGAAATAGGATGTAAAGAGGGTGAAGGTGTTGCTTTAAATGTTTGCATTTCTAAGTGTTTATTTTCACTTAGAAAAGATGAGTAGTATACTTTTAGCAAATCCAACCATCGACAGCCGACAAAGAGACACTTATAATTCTTCATTCATACCCCATTTGCCCCATTATAGTAATATTAAAGTAGGGTAGTGTGTGCACTATAATATTGTGCACTTTTATGCTACACAGAATACTACAAAGATGAAGAGCTTTCTCTTCATTCTTAACTAATCGGAGAATAAAAATTAGTTCCATTAAAATTAAAATTAAACTAAAATTAAATTAGAATGTTGAATTACTAAAAGCTGGAAACGTAACACTAATTTTACATATAGACAGTGGTTGATTAGGGCTTAGTGATCGAAGGAACATCAGGATTTGTTTGTCCCACTATTAAAGGGATTGAAGGAAAATACCAACTGGTGGTTGTTAGTTTGGGTCGTGTACATGTCATTGTCTTTACCATTTTATCATCTAACATTCCCACTATTTAATTGGCGGAGGAAGAAACTTTCACAAATTGTAAGTTCTTTCTTTAAATTTCATGAAATGAATTAAATTTCATTGAAAATTTCCCCCTATACTTTTTCCTATATTCTGAGAATTATTTCTTTTTTGAGGAAAATTAGTTTTTTCCTTTACTTTTCTTTATAATTTAATGTTAAAGTATTTGCTCAATGGAAGAAAGGGAATTGTAGGGAGGAAAATATAATGTTATCAACAAAATAGTCTACAATCTAAATGTAAATTTCAAATTGTTTTAGTGTTAGACATTTTAGTTTTTACTTTCATTTTCTGCTACAACACTTGAACTTGAAAGAACTTAATTAAATATATGCAGGGGAACAAAAATGAAGACATTGAATATTTTCCCCTTTGATATTTATTGATTTGTGCTCTTTATATTTGCAGTCTGATATGATTTTACTTTTTACTTGGCCAAGTAGTTACTTTTATAAAAATGTTGTTGTGGGAGTAGAAGTACTTCTCCATTCCATTTTGGGTTGACTGTCATGTCAAATCTCAACTACTTTTAAAAGTATACTACTACAGATCTTTGTTGCTATAATGTTATGATTATTTGCACAGAGAATGAAAGAATATCAACGTCAAATCTAAACATTATCTTCTTCACAACTTTACTTTTTTTTCTTAAGAGAAAATAACTCTTCACTTACTTTCAAATCAATATCCAAAGCCAAAGGATATTTTATTTCTTGCTAATCAATAAAATAAATATAATATTTTTCTGTTATAACAATAGTAATTGCACAAATTGAACATTGATAACAATTCAAATGAAGACGAAAATTAATTTCTAAATAATTTAAATATCGTAACCATATAATCATGCATACATATGAATGTAGGGGGATAATAAATCGGGTTGATTATTATTACCTCCATGGTATTCTTCCAGACAGACTCATTGAGAAATTGAAATTTACCGACGACAAGTCGGGTAAGTAATACGACTTGAGAAAAAAACAGGATGATGAAAAGAGGACAAGGGAATCTGAAATTTTCTCTTTCATGTCACATCTTCATGTCTATTCAAATAGCCCCCAAGAAATTTCAGGGTACGATAAGTGAAAGTACCATTATAATATATTCTTATCAAACTGATACGATAAGATGACAATCATCACATTTTAAAATAGTTTACTCTTTTAGAATAAAATGTATTGGGAGGAATACATTACAATCCAAAGTAAATTGTTTTAAATATTTAATAGGTCAGAGAGCCAAAGGAGTCAGGATGTGGATTATGATTGACCCCTTAAACCCAGAAGGGAAGTATAACATGGTAAATAAATGGAACGACCCCTGTTCCACCATTCTCCATTCCATCCTCTGTGGCCGGATGTGGTTTCCTTTGCTTGTAGGAACTGAAAGCTTGTTGTGATGTGACTTGAGAGCAATTTTTCCCTCTATTTGTATTGTGTGTGTTTTTTTATCTCAGAAAAGAGGATTTTTTCTCCATCACATTTACTTACAATATATAGTGTATAGTGTAAAAGTAAGTAGTTTAGATCCTTTTTTTGAAATAGTCCATGGTAGGATTGACGTGGCTTGGTTTGGTGTGCTCTTGATATCGCATCTGTTGTGTCAATATTTAACCCTAAAACCGAGTATCATTATATGGGGGAAGTGTTTGTCCTCTTAAATATGCATAAAATAAAATAAATCCAATCTCTTCTGGAAAGCACAAGACTGACCAAATAAATTACTCTCGCTTCATCAGCAGCAAGCAACTACTTAAACTGAAGAGACGCTTTCGCTCTCAAATCTCACCATACTATATATATATTATAGAAGCATGATAATATGGCAAATATTCCAAACCTCTGTAACATTTCATTCCATATATATTGATAATATTAGTGTATATAATAAAGTGATTAATCTTACGAGATCCCTTTTTACGTCTGTTAACTCTAAAAACGTTTAATTCTTCTTTAAAACTAAAATTAACTCTAACTATTTTAACATAAAAATATGCTCCAACAATCCAAATCTTTAGCCTAATAATCTCAATGTGTTAGGTAAATTTGAGTCATACAAATAATTTAAAATGACCAAAAATAAAAATTGCAAAAATTATTTTCTTTGGTTTTCGGCAAGAAAATCATCGACACACGTGGAAGTAAAAAAGGTTTGAGTAATAATAATTGCGGGTAAAAGTTTTATTGCGCTTTTCATCGTCATAGGAGCGCTTCCTTTGATCTCTGATAATGAATCATCATCATGCAGATCATCAGCTTCAGTTTGAGATCTGGGTTCTATAATATACTCTGTTTTTCTGTCGACTGTCTATCTGTAGATTGCTTTTGCTTTTATTTAGACCACAAGAGCGCTTCTTCTTTTACACTACAATAAAAGGAATATTTATTTAAAACTACTTGAAACTTTATCTCTGTGCAATGTAAAATAATAATATCACTTGAAACAAACATACAGACACACACACATCAAACAAAAATAAATACGAGTACATGGAAGGGATTTCTACAAACTAAACGGATTTAATTGCATGGAGAAATATCACACCTTTCTACTGCTTATTCATCTGTATTTTATTTTCATTTTCATGGAACGGAAATCATCTCCAAGGATACACAGCCATCCGTCCATTCCTTCAAGGCTTTTAGATTTTCCATTTTGAATACAACTAACACTCCATCATTACAAAAGAAGTAAAGGGGGAGAAAAAAAAACCTCTCAGAATCACACAAAAGATAAGATGCGAGTTTTTAAATTCAAACATTTATCAAAAAGACAAACAGCTAAACTACAAGACATATGAATAGAATACAATACAAGAAGAAAAGCTCTTTTCTTTAAAAAAAAGTAAAAGTAAAAAAGTAAACTACTTGGGCCCAGAGTCATGGGGTACATGTAATAATAAATTTATACTTGCAAAAAGATCCCCAACTTATGTCTCTCTCTCTCTTCATTTTCTAAAATAAATATATGAATGCAAAAAAGAAGACTTTCTACACATATCATCCCCAGGAAAGTAAAATCACAGGGGAATGTATAAAATAACTGCTATAAACGGTAACTTTGATTTTTTTTCTATCTTTAAGGCATTTGCTTTTGAGCCTCTGTGATTTTTTATGTCTGCGCTAATAGTAATTGCAATTTGTAGCGTGGTTTGCCTTCTTTCTTTGGATATCTTTCAACAACTCACATGTTAAACTAAAGCTTAAAGCATTTAAGCCTTGCATTGGTGGTGAAAGTTTATGAGATCATAAATCATTCGTCTGCTGTGTGAATTAGAAATCCTGTTCCTGTGATTACCAACCACCACCACCACTTTCAATGCAATGAAAAGAACAAGATGCAATTTGACCTTTTTAGGATAACCTGTTGTAACACATGTATTTTAACATGATAAGGACTTATCTTTCATATGATAAACAATGAATAACTGCGCATAGGTACGTATATTCCAAATCATAACCAAGTGAATAAAAACTAACTCACCAATGAAAGCAAAAAGGGCAAAACAATAAAAATAATAAAATCATTCTCTTATTTTATTTTATTGGCTGATGAGAATAAGAAGTAAGTTCATAAAGTATTATGCAGGTATAATTACTACAGGTAGTGAATAAAATAATCCTATCATGCCCCGCATCCCTAATAATAATAGTAATGGAATCAAGTTGGGATTGTAATAATTGCAGATATTGTAATCCCTTAATTCTTTTTTGGGGGGTCATCATCATAACTAAAACTTCATTGGATAAACGCTTTACAGGGTTTGTATATACCATATAAACCTTAAGATTCTCTTGCCTACGCAAAAATGTCTTCTTAATTCAAAATTGTACCGTTTTAAGTTTCAAATACATTCAACACGAAACGATTTGCAGAAGAAGACTAAAGTAAAAAAAATATTCTCTTATCATATATAATTGCTATTAATACTTCACAGAACTGAGTATAAAAGTAGAACAATATGAGAAATAGCAGTAATTTATTTTAATTTACTAAACTGGCTAGTACTGAAGAAAACACTTTTTACTATTTCATTATTCCCTTTTGAGAAGGACTAAGGTGTTTTAGAGAAAGTAAGAGAAGAAGAGAGTAGAAATGCACATCACATCATCAACAGGAGGATCTGCTACAACTACTTACAGTATAATACCCCATATACAGCAGGTATTATATAGTAGTTTTGTAAAGGTGTTGGTGGTGGTGGTGGTGCAAGAAGAATGACACCATCATCATGAATATAGATACAAAACGATCGCTTTCTTTTCTTTCTTCTTCCATAAGGAATAAAGCAAGAGTAGTCATCAAATCCTCTTGTACTATTTTAGAGCATCATCTTTTCTTAATGCCTCTTCTCGTCTCTTCCGCATAGTGCTTTCTACACTAAGAGTCCCGCCTTGACATGACATGACCTACACTGACTACCTCGTTGGGTGGGATGGGGATGGAAATCTTATTTATTAAAAGAATATAGAATTAAAAGACAGAAATCAAAGAAGGTATAAAATTCCAAGAATTTTGTGCTCATCTTTCTCATAGCTTTCTACTGTATAATATTCCGTAGTATTATAATATGAACTGGAGAAAGATGAAAGTGCGAAACAACAAAAAACTTTTTCCTATTGTATTGTAAGAGTGATGGTGGTGGTGGTATAGTACTATTACTATTTCCCCATTATGAGATTTCATGTATATTTCTTATCTCTTCCATTTCTAGACAATTGATATGATATACCTTGTCTACTGTTCCCATCCGTGCATGTAAAATGTAAAATACAATGTGTAGGAAATTCAAATTCTATTTCAATTTCAAGTCCCCACTTTCCCTGCTGTTGGTAGATAGAAATAGGAGCAGAGAAGTATCCCTATATTTCCATGTAAAACGTGACAATTTTAACTAATTATTCATGGCCATCTCAATATTTCCTACACTATATATTATATATAGGTAGTTATGATATAGACTTTGATAATAAATCTCTGATACTGTTATATAAGTATTGCATATTGATTCTATTTTCCCCCAGGATGCAACTCGATAGAAAATAAAATCCTTTTTTCTTCCATCTTTCACTTATTTGTTTTTTGACATCTTTTAGAGAATTTGAAAGTAGTACAGTAAGAAAGCAAAAGGAAGTTGAAGACAGTTGCCTTGAGTTATCTTCATTTGTAGTTCAAAAGAATAAGATAATCCTTAATAATAATAATAAGTCTCTTTTGATAAGGCATTGGAATGTCCTATTATCTTTGCTCCACCCACAACCTCTCAATGACTGAAAATCTTCGAAATTTAACCCCTGATGTTGAGAGGAAGGGGGAATTATGTGGGGAAATAAATATTACGAGATATTATAGTAGATTATTGTATTCGATACGGTAGTATGGTATAAAGTAAAAGTCAAATGAGAATTCCAACCCACCATCAACTGTTGCAGCAATCACATCACAAGTATTAAATTTCACGTCGACTCACCAACTATAACCAAAACCGGGTAATGTTAAAATGTTAAAAGTAAAGCGAAAGGAGAAAGTTGTGGCTGATTTTGGTCCACGAGAAAAAGTGAGACAAGGGTCCACTTTCTCCTCACTTCCAGCCCAGAATTCATAGAAAGAAGACGTGTAGCACTCTGAAATCTCAAAGTGAAGTAGATATTTTAAATGTAAATCACATTTAACGAGATAAAACATACGTGCATCTGCTGTCACAAATCCCTATAAAAGTGAAAAGTCTCAAGGTGTTTTCATCACTTCCATTCAAACTTTCAAGGAATCAACATCACTCTCTTCAATCAAAAATCAACAACGGACGTCTAAGAGTTCAAAATTCTCGGCAAAGTTTTCTTCTTCATCTTCCTCCTTGCGACGCTATTCGCCTGGAGCGCTTTGTTCTATTTAAAAGTATCAAATATTGGCGGCGCTGAAGGAAGGGAATTTAAATCCAGGATAAGAAGACGATCCCTTTCTGAACGTCATCAACAACGGTATTCAATTAACAACTGCTGATAATTAGTATAATTATCCTGTTTTGTTTGTTTATTGAAACTTAACAAGAATTAACTTTCTGTTTTTTTCAACGCCTTTTTCCAAAAGGAAGATAAGAAGACAATTTCAAAAGAAGAATGAGTCATTAATTCTTCAAAAGTTTATCATGTGGTTGTTAAAATATTTTGTCATTTTCTTTTTAACTTGCTTCCTTATTGAACTTTTTAACGAGAATATTGCTGCAGTTGGAGAATCCCTCTGGAAGTTTTTTGATGCGTTTGAAATTGACTGTGAGAGTGGTGTTATTAAAATCAGTGAACTTGACTAATAAAAATACTAATATTATTAAACTTCAAATGAGATAAAACTATTGGATTCATTTCCAACAATATTAGTTAGTAGTTGTATAGCAATTGTTGTTGGGAAAGTTTCTGGTATCAAAGACATTTAATCTGCTGCATACAACGTGTTGCTCCTCCTCATTCATCTTCAGTGAGAGTGACATTCTTCTTCGCAAAAAATATAAGAAAATGTAAGGAAAATCACATATATTCATGTATACATTACATATCCTAATGCATATATATATATTAGATATATATATATATAATCCTATATAATATGGCAAAATGAAATTATGCATGTGAGGGTAAACTGATACATTATTTACAATTCCATTATTGGCTACCTTCAGGATATGATGATTGCATGTAAATAACTTATGTGAAGAATCAATCATAATCATATATATTTTCCATATCTGTCATCCCATCTGTATAACATAGAGGTCCTTTATAATATATAGATAGAAAGAAATCAAAAGTCACGTCCATTCATTCATGCCATATCAGATATATATATACCTACACATATATGTAGAAGACATTGCTATATGTACTCCCCAGAGGGAAGGAAATCTCTTTTCTCTAAAGTCTTCTTTTCATGTCACCGCTATATGTATTTACTATTCTTACCAGTGAAGTTCCATGTTAACGCACAAAAGTTCAACAACAAATTGACAAAAAAATTCCAGAATTTTTATCATTTAAATTTTAAGTTGGAAATCCAAGCCCAAGCCCAACAAGCAGTTAATATTGAAAGTTCAGGAGCAGGAACAATGCATATTTAATAAAATTATGCTAAGCTAATTACGTATGCATACAAAGATGCAATTTTTGCCTACGTCTATAGACGTACATGTAGAGGCTGAAGATGAGTTGACTGCAGTATAAAAATATATATAAAAGCTGTTTCTACAGGATAAAATAAAAAGTGTTGATGTGAGAAAAGTGAGAAAGTTTCTCTCAATACATATAATAATATATTGGTATAAGCAACATTTCTTTTGCTCAACTTTTGTTGCTGTCTTAGAAGAAGAAGCTTTCATTTTCATTTTATACTGCAGCTTTCTTGTTGTGGTTAAATTCTGATGCATCTGCGGACACTTTTACGAATACTAAATACACAAAATACGACCAAAAGACCAAAAACACCTCCACTTAACTTACACAACAACTAGCAAACTATGTATATGGGGCTTATGCAATATTTTATAACATATTTTATGCCATGATTCTAAGAGAAGGGTGGCTAAATATCCATCCATTAACCCCATTTTAATTCAATATCTATATATTATTATTATTATTCGATAGAATCAATCTTGTCTTGCTATTCGTATTTAGATTTAGATGCAGATTTTATGGGATTGTAGAAGAAGATTATGTTAAAACTATAGGAATGAAAATAAGGACACACTGGACCAAAATGATATTCTAAACAAGAAATTTTATATTCCAAACAAATCCAAAGAAAAGTGCTTCTTGCTTTCTTCATGCTCAATTTCGCGATGCTGATATGATGTTGGTGCTATTTTGTTGGTGAGCTCAAAAAATAGCAAGAGCAGCAGAAGGCGACAACTTGCAGCTTCTTAAGTCTAAGTACTGCTATTAGACTCTATGGTATAAGTATAATAGCTCTCTCCCGTATTCCTAAACTGAAATTCTAATACGATTGCGAAATCCTTTAGAATTCGCGAAAAATGAAAATATTTTTTAAACATAAAAATGAATTATTGCCTCCCTCCTTGAAATAGTACAGGAGACCCAATACATAATACATTTCTTAGCTGATGCTGCAATTGTCATTTCTTTCATTTCTTGTTACTTTAATTTATTTCCATTTCGATAGAAAATAAAGAATATATATATATATCCCATTCCCCAAGCTAGAATATAATTTTATAATTTCCTGTTCGCTTCCCTTATAAAAAATAAGATATCTGCTATACCTATATACAATTAATATAAAGAGAGGAACAGATTGACTTTTGGCTTCTGAGAATGAAAACCTTAAAAGTGTTGAGGAGAAAGTTCTGGTTGAAGGGAAATGACTTTTCCTCATAAAATAAAGGGTAAAATTAAGCAAAAGAAGAATAAAAGGATGATCATTCACTACTGCTGACTGCCAGTCCTTTCCTTTTACTTTATATATATATGTCTGTCTGTCTGTCTGTCTGCAGACTGCACTTGTGTCACTCATACTCATTTCATCCTCTATAAAATTGAGGAGAGAGAAGTAAATTGTATACTTTCTCACTAAAAACGCCATCAAGAATGGACATCACGCTCTCCTCCTTCTTAATTGTCATTTTTAGCGTAAAACTAAAACATAAACTTAAAGACTTGGATATATGCCACATGTATATATATGTATGGGATCATAAAATGCATTATATACCATATAATCAGCTAAGCCAAAATCCCCCACCATGTTTGCCCCCTTTTAGTAATAGTAGTATATGTAGTGTATAGATAGAACTGATATATGTAATTATAAAGTCTTATGTTGCCTCTTTTCTCCATGCTGCGGACTTTCTCCTATACTGTATTTATATAAGGGATAATAGATGATTCAGAGTGTATAGGGATGATGATGTAGTATATATATCATGTGTCTTGGGTGGTAATGGTGAGAATCCCTTCATCTTAAATGCTGTGTCTTTGTGAAGTGGTCAGAGAGAATTTAAGAGAAGTCAAGTAGTAGTATAAGTACTATAGTATTATTTTATGAGATGCACTTTTGCCTGGTGACACAAAGGTCGTCCTCCCATCATCCCAGAAGTGAACGGGAACGTGATATCATGTACTTAGAAGTGAAAGAGCGTGTCTTCTTCCCAAAAAAAGATCCAACACTTTCTCTATTATACAGCCAATATATACTACTACTACTAACGTACTACTATAACAATTCATTTCAAGAACACCCAGTCCAGTTGAGCACATATGTTGAGCATTTTTACAATGCAAAATCAAAAGCAATCTAGTAATATCCTACTTCTGTTTACTGCTCTTGGAATAATTTTACATTCTCAAAATTTCAGAATCTTCAGGATTTGACCTTTATGTTTTTTTTAATCTTTACAGTTTTATCCTCTGCAGATGGTCCGAAAAAGCAAAAGTAGAAATCCCAATTTTATTCAAAGCAAGGATCCATAAATTTACACTTTTTCTTGAGGGATATTAAAGGGTAAGATTTATAATATCATTTATTCTCATATGCAAAAAATAAGCTAACTTTTTTTCTCTAAAAATATTAGAGATTATCAATTAGTTATGCGAAATATGTAGTGGTATACATAATTAAATTATGAAAAAAACCATGTCCATAGGCGAAAAAATACTCATTATAGACCGTTACTCATTATACGTAAAAAACAAAACGAAAAATACAAGTATGCCGAAGGAAAAAATTCATGATGATGCATGATAATGGATAAAATAATTGTCCATGTCCTTACACTATAAATTTTCATGTTCCCTTGACTTTGTAGTATGCCATTAAAATTCTGTCCCTAATCACTCATAACATGAACATTTATAATAAAAAAAGACATAATATTCCCCTCTATTCAGTCAAGGGTATTTAAAATTAGAGTCTTATTGCATTATACTGCCATGTGGCCTTGATTCTTGGCATTCATAATAATAATTTAAAACGCAGTTTAAGTTAATGCCAGCATTTATAAAGGAAGAAGTCCATTTAAATTCCTTTGCCAAATGACATTGAATTGAATGGAGGAAAACAAGAAATTTCTCACTAAATCCCCACAAAATGATATAGTGCATTATTATTTATTTTCAAATTATCGTGTTTCTTCAAAACAAGTTGTAAAAACGTGTTTCGCCATCGCTTTCTGTCAATAGAATACAAGGAAGTACAATGATGGTTGAAGAAAGCATCAGTAGGTTTATTACAAAATTTGGATTCTCTATAGAAGGGTGTTAATTTCTCTAATAAAGTGGATTTATCCTGTTTGACTTTTTACCCCGACCAAAGAGATTATGCAATTGTCAATCCTGTCTGTCTGTGGACACGATAACTATCAAGAACGCGTCCACTGATGTGCATGAAATTTTGTACGATTGTTTATGATTCGAATACAAATTGTAAGTTGGAAAATAAGCAGAATAGTTTAAGTGGTTCTCGATAGACAGCACCCAGCAAGATAGCTACCGTAATTATATAGGGTGTCCGTGATACGCACTACCGAGTCTCTATGACGGTTTTGCACACAAAAGACATAAATAAATCACATATTTATCAAAGCGTTTAACTTTATGGGTTCATTCATGTAATTAAACTTTTGGTCGGGCTCCAGAAATTTGCACCGCAGGTTTTTAATAGTTTTATTATTTCCAATTCCAACTGCATCAATAATAATTCCATTGGTGAAGTAAATAAAATGTTTCCTTTACTTTAACTAGTTTTAGTTGGTTGATTAAAAACAAATTATTTAATGTCATTTAAGGTTTCCTCTCTTTCAATTCAATTGCATTCTGTTTTTCATGGGAAAAGAGAAAAGAAGTGTTTGGTGGAGAAAATACAAAAGATGTCCTTGTTTTCCTCTCTAATGTCATCCAATAGCCCAAGAGCATTAAATACTATTACAAGTGTATAACTTGTTTTGTAATGAATACAATTATATTATTAGATTACTAAGAAATGTTTTCCTACTTTTTTTACTCTTTTACTTCTCAAGGGAGAAAGATTCTTTTCTCATCATTGTATTCTCTCCTTTAATAATGTTCTCTTCTCTGCTGATTCTTCCCCATTGACACCTTTCATCAAATCAACCATGAAATGGAGACGGTTTTCTTATATTAACTAATCTATAATATATTTATATATCTGTATAATGTAAAATCTTAACAGTCCAGACAATGACATCAAGAGCAAAACAAAACATATACGAAAAAAGTGCTTTGATTCCTAGTGTGGTTACGTACGTTATTTGTGACTTTGACTGCGGAATACCATGGTGACTAATTATAAAAAGACATTAAATTATATAGTATTATCAAAATTGTCATTAGAATTATCCTCATTCTCCTCCTACGATAATACAGTTCTAAAAGAACAAAAAGAAATGTGACAACTTTTAATGGTTTTAAAAATTTTTAATCAACAAACGTCAAGAAATCAAATCAAGTGAAGCTTATCATCATCAACAATTAACAACTGCTTCATATGCTTACACTAACAAATATTGTGCCGTTCTATCGCAATATATATACAACTTGACTAATACTGTACTGTGTTGTACGAGAGAAAATTTTCTCACAAAACAGAAGGATTTCTCCCAAGACATCATCATAATGATCAGTATATTTTTGGCATTATCTTCTGTAATTCTACTTTTCATATCCTTGCCATATTTCTTCTGGCATTGTACTATTTCTATTCCAGTTGCACATTATCTTTCAATCTTTGAACTCCTAATCCTTTTACTACCATTATCTTGTATCTTCTACAGTCTTTTCTCATATTATCCCTTTTTCATACTTTCTCTTTCAGTCATTTCATGTTTTCTTACTTTCTCACAAAGTTTAAACACTTTTGCAACTTTCCCTTCAATAATATTGTTTTTAATTTCATTATTTTGCTTCTTCAGTTGCTTGTATTCAATCACTCGTGCAGCAGCAGCTGCTCAAACCCCACAAGTTAATCGGTATTTGATTAATTGATGAGATGTAAACGTTCAAAATGATAATGAACATGTTTGTGGTTTATGAACATGAGTTAATTCAAGTTTTCAGTGCAAAGAACTACTGCGACAATTATTACCACTATTATTATGGCTCTAATTCAGACTAGTATATGTCAACCTGAATGTAATTTTGGTGTAATGTTGAAAAGAGAGGATTGAGTTTCGAATTCAATCCAGTGTATAACTTTACTATTTCACTAAAAGTTAAAAAGAGGCGCTGAGACAATAGCTTAATGAATGACTTCAATCCCTCATAGTAAGATTGTAAATCTGTGAAAGTGTAACTATGTACATTTGACTCTTGTAATATGTTATGCAATGTGTAGTGATGTGTAATTTATTACAATATACAAAGGAGTAACAGTAAGATAGAAGCTGAGCAGCAAGAGTTCTATTAATAGATGTTAATAAGTCTACCAATTACATATGCAGCTATATTTAAGATTTAATAATTTTAAAGGTCCATAGAATTTTTGTACTTTGTAGCATTTTATTCTCTGACCGACTTTTTACTTTCCATTTCTTTCTGCTAAAGAAAATTTTTGGCTTTACTTTGTCTTTGAAAGTTTTATGTCATCATCAATTGCTGCTGCACTTTCTCGTAGTTCTCGTATCATGTTGTATCATCATATTATATATGTATTGTACTATATATAGGTTAGGGTAGTCTATAAGGGAAAGTAAAAAGAAAGTTTAAAGAAATCTCAGAAGGGAAGTTTCTCCCATGCTATTCCATCATCATCCCATGGGACTGTATTAAAGTGATAAAAACGTCAAAAGAGTTTACTCCAACTTCCGTGGCCAAGAAACTATAGTTTTAAGCTAATTTAAATTTAACCAAATACAAATCAATATGAAACCAAGGTACTATTGTCCAAACTTAGCCAAACTATTTTATTAAATTATAATTAAATTATTATCCTTAGAAAATTATTATTTTTATTAAGAAATCAAATTACAATTAGAACACACCCTGTATAAAATTCATAGAAGATGAAAGAGTACAATACATAAAATATAAATTATTAACAAAGAGAGAATGAAGATAAGTTCATATCATAATTCATAAAAATTGAGACACTGATCTCTCTCTATACACAGAACACAGAAGCAGTAGATCCGATTATAAATTGAGAATTTATCGACTCTCCATTCTACACTATGGTACTTTGCATGGGAGTTGGTGAATTGCAATTTTAATGGGAATTTACGTTTCAAATTACAGAAAAACACAATCAAATTACTACACTATATGTAAGCATAGAGTATTTATTTTAATTAACTTTAACTTATCTCATTGTTGTAGAGTAACAAAATAGTGCAGATGAGTAGATTTCCCTGTAGAAAATACATTGAGAGTATTTTAGAATTAGATGTTTTGCATGCAAGCAGAACAAGCTCTATAATAATCCATTGCTATTGCTATTCTTCTCACATCACACGGAACATATATAATATAGAATACGAGACGAGAAGAGGAAGGGAGCCATTTCAAGTTCCAAGAATCACGGAAATAATTATGATCTTCTTGCGAATTCAGCTAAAATGATATTTACAGTAGAAAGGAACACACAGAATGTAATTCCAGTTCATTCAGCAGTTTAAATGAAGGAATTTCGCAACAATATTTAATATTTCAAATTTTAATAGTTCCTTTATTATCCTATTAGTTTTATTATGACCCGGAAGCCGATATATTTTTTTATCATGTCTGAACTTCTCAATATAAAACAAAGAAAAGAAAGTAAAACGTAGAGCAGGAAAAGAGGCAAGTCAAAAGGAGAAGAAGAATGTATTTTCTCTTTTCTTCTGTTAAATGTGGTGGCTTTTTTGATGTCTACACTGCCAGTACAGCTATATAATACTATTAATAGTATATATGGGTTAGAGGTTACCTGAGAAGAAAGAAGACTTAAAGGAAATAAGAGAAACTTCAGTTTCTCATTCTTGAGGGAAAGAAAAATGCATCTTTTACTTTACTTTATGATGATGTTGAAAAAGACGGAGAGAATTCCTCCGCAATGGAAATCCTAAACCACAACAAGCATTAATCCTCGTTACAGTTACATATAGTCTATAGGGATGAAAGTAAAATGTTTCCCAGGATTAAGAAACGCTACAGAGAGCATTCAATTAAACCCACACCCCATTCTCATAGTATACAGAGTACAGTTCATTATATAATACCCGGAAATAAGAGTACAACATAAGGAATTGTTTTCACTGTTTAATATTAATCACATCCGTTTTCTACAACTGCATTGATATTTTGACCCTTGAACCTCTCTCAATGCTATTTAGTATATACTTGGTAGCTATAAAGTCTGATATATAAAGGGACGAGAGAAAGGAATTGAGATTGATTGGATGAGAAAAGGATAGTATAATGCTATTGTATATATGTACATGTAGCTGAGGAGAGAAGTGTTGTGTAAATGTAAAGTGTAATAATCTAATTGCTATAGGAAGAGTAAAGGATATAAAGATGCAATTAATGGTCATAGTTCAGGGAGCAGGTGAAATTACAGGCATGTAGCATATCATATAATAAGTATAGTCTGATGAGTTTTAGCTTTTGTCTAAAACTAAAGTAAAACGACAGGATCCATCTCCATGAGAACAAATGTCCCTTCGGGTTATGCACCACAACAAAACAAGGTTACTTTCACCAACAGTCGTAGTAGTAGCATATTTATATATAGTAATAGAAGAGACAAGTCAGTCAGTCATTGTCAGTCAAGGTTCATTTTATACAAGACAAGTATTACAAGTGTACACTAATATATAGAGTAGATAGAGAGATACATTAGTCTACTTAAGTTTTGGGTTAATTTTATAACAACATGAAGAATGATGATGAACAGGGTTCCATACTCTACTATTTCTAATCCCTTAATTTACATTCTCTGGGAAATTTTTACAGTTCTCACAACAACCGAAACTCAACTAATTTACTTGACTTTATCATTCTTATATACTAATATCGTATACATACAAAAGAGTAGAGATATTTGAGAGATTGTTTAGTTCATATATATATATATATATATATTGTAGAATATTTTAGTAATCCTATTTACTTCCCTCAAGCACTCACTTGACTCAATGAAAAATGATGAACATGTTCTACTTGTGAAATTTACAAATTTCACAACTCTTCATTACTCATCATAAGTTTAGATTTCTGATTTGAGGAACAAGAGAAAGATCTCTTTGTCCGTCTTATTTTCTTTTCTTTGAGCTCTTGCAAATGCCAAGGGAACACGTTTTCCACAAAAAAGGTATATTATTATTGTAACTAAGCTATGTAGCAGTTTCATGTCAATCATTATTATTAACTAGTCAACCTCACCAAGCAAAAAGTAAAAATGAAAAGCCTTATTAGTCATCATGTTCTTTTAAATTTAACTGCACCGCAAATCATATGATAACCACCCTATGTGTATCGCTTTATTTCAAAACATGCAATTTTTGTGGAAATTATTTAAGCTAAAAATACACCACCACCTTGTTGTCCGTTCATGTTATTATTATACTATGTATGTGAATATTAGTTGAACACTTTCACTGTCACTTTCACGGGGGGGGCATGATGGGGTTTGGTTTTGATGTATTTTCATTTTTTATGTTGAGACATAGTTGAAAAGTGGTTGCCCAAAAATCTAGAAAAAAAGAAAAACAAAGTTATTATTTTTTCTCTATACAGTATATATAGCAACATCCTCATCTCCAACGTCTTTGCCATCAAAATCATCCCTTGGCATTCCTAAAGTTTTGGCCGAAGAGAAAATTGAGGAACCGTAATAAGTGGGACACCAACTGCCACGAAACTGGTCAAAATGGCACAAATTGAACTGTCCAACGAAACATTTGAAGTATTCATTGGTCTTGTGGAATTAACACAGGCCCTATTGAACGAAAACATTGGTGCTTATAACAGCGCAGCGGTCCTCAACTCTACAGCTCTGAACGCGGAAACGGATAAACTCTTGGAGATCTATGAGAGAAACCTGTACATTGATGGACCCCTGTTGTATGTCCTAATATTCCTCTATGGCATCCTAATAACATTCGGAACTGTGGGAAATTGTCTAACTGTAGCCGCTGTTATAAGAAAACAATCAATGCGTACTCCAAGGAATATGTTTATTATTAATCTTGCTGTTTCTGATCTTCTTCTTTGTGTCGTCACAATGCCACTCACACTCATGGAAATTGTTACAGCTTACTGGCCACTTGGAAGTATTGAATTTGTATGTAAAACTGTCAACAGTCTTCAGGCTATCTCGATTTTTGTCTCCACTATTTCTATCACGGCCATTGCTTTGGATAGATATCACGTAAGACTATGTCACAATTTATTACGATTTAACTAATTTACTTTTAGCTCTACAAAGCATTCCTATCCACTAATAAACTTGAACGTGTCTAACAAACTTATCTGTTGGAAAATATCACTAAACATTTCACGTCAAAGACATCATGAATAAATGAAAGCTGGATGAAAGTTAAACTGTAGAAGTCCAATATCTACACCAGGATTCCACTCTTGATTAGGCATTTTAATATATTTTACGCACATTATTAATTATTACCACGGTATGGGAATTATTAATAATGATTTGTAGGCGAAATTGTTACACGGATGCAAAAGTTGAGAATGAATTGATTTCTCGTTTTGTTTTTCCTTTTAACAAATCATGTCCATTGAATTCATTCATATAATAATATACAACGGACAATATTAAGGAAGAGTAAAATACAAATAGTAAATCTCGTTTTGTCATCCCAACGAGTTGTTAGAACTTATAGTAGATTTAGATAGCATGTAGTTGTCCACAATGGTCTCTTGGGAATAATGCATTGCTGCATTGCTCCTCTGATTCTCGTCCCGTTGTTCTAGTGATTTCTATTAATTATCTACAAGCAACACTACAATCTAAAATTCCATGCTTTCACTAAACTTTAACAAAGTCCATCACCAACTAACTACCAGTTGTAGTAATACTAGCATTTCTCTACAGTACACTTTATTAGTTCCTTACACTACGCTGCAGTTCCTCGCTACAAATACATTTTCCCTTTAATATGGAAAATTTATACTTCTGCAAGTACCGAAGCTGAAAATCCAAAAAAATTAATCGTAAAAAGTGGTCTCATCTTCCGAAAATTTTATATGCATGATATTTTGTTTTGTACCATCTTGTTCCTTAATATAATTTACATTTGCTAAAAAAACTCGACGTTTTTAAAAAGAAATGCAACAATTGTCTTGTTTTAATGTCAATTACTCACAATAAATGTATGTTATTGCTATTCATAGGTGATCGTCTATCCTACAAAACCCAGTGTACAACGTGTAGGCGCTGTATTCGCCCTCATTGGAATATGGAGCTTAGCGTGTGTTCTAGCAGCACCGTTAATTCATTACAGTAAATTGAAACACATTCCCATGAACTATACAGAACTTCCATCAATTGATTTCTGCTATGAAGATTGGCCATTGGTTCATGGAAGAGCTTATTATTCAGTATTCTCAATAATTATACAATACGCACTACCAATTACAGTTGTGAGTGTAGCATATTGTAGAATTTGCAAGAAATTACGATACAGAATGAAACCCGGTGGTGGAGGAGGTCGCGCTGCTTTGGAAAATAGTAGTGCGGGACCCGGTACTTCAGCTCCCGGTAAAATCGGTGGATCTGTGAGGAAAGATCAAGGGCGTGTTAGAAGAACTAATGTGCTGCTCATCTCCATTGCACTTATCTTTGGTATTTCTTGGATGCCTATGAATGTATTTAATCTTGTCGTTGATCTTGTCGATCCATTTCGAGGAGAACGATATTGGGAGAAAGTCGCTTTTGCATTTTGCCATCTTTTTGGGTAAGTTTCTTTAAGATTTCTCACCCCATCAACACCCAGTATAATTATAGTAGACAGTAGAGGATTATTGCTCTTATAAGGGCAGGCATTACCATAGATTAAATTCATATACGTATAGGGTGACATGACCCTGTACAACATTCCGCATAGTATTATGAAGTAGAGCTCGTGCTACTAGAATCCATGGAAAAGATTCATCTGGTATACAGTGCATCGTCCATACGCTGTTTGACACATACAGTATGCTGGAATTTTCATCCTGAATAAACTCAATGAATTTCAATTTTTTCGGAATTTTCCACCCCGTATGATAATGGGTCTAGAGATCCTTGTTTTGCTTTTTGCAGCTAACTTTATGTGCAGGCCAGTAGTAGTAGTAGTGAAGAGCTTAGAGGATTCTGAGAGTGAGGAGAATTGTGACATATCGTAATTGACAGAAATATCGCCTCTCAACTATCTATGTATGAACCTATATGTCGTGTGGAATAAAGTGCATTTTCATATATAGCATATAGTTCCCATCTATATATGCCCAGGGCGATAATATTTTCCAGAGATCGCAATATATTATATAGAAAAGTGTGTCTCATTCTCAACGTTACAGAACATAAGACAAGTAATCCAAAAAGAGACTCAATTTATTAGAGATAAGCTGCATTTGATTGCCAAAAATCCATCTCTTTAATCCCCACCCCATATATATATATATATGGGGTGGAGTATACATACATATTTATGTATATGAAAAATCAAAACTCTAAAAAATCTCAAGATGCATTATTTTATTATAGAATGTCGAGTGCAAATACAAACCCCCTTCTCTATGGATTCTTCAACGATAACTTCCGTAAGGAATTCAAAGACATTTGGTTGTCGCTCAAGAGATTCTACTGTTGTTGTTGTTCCATGGGTGCTGGCTCTGGTTCTGGATCCTCTTCTCGTCTTGGTGCTCATCGTGAAGATCTTAGTGGGCGAAGTCAACGTTGTGGAGGCCCAGAATCCAGGATGGATCGTGAACCAACCGTCACTTATAGGAAATCCAAGGCTTCTTCGCCTCCTTCAATGGGAGGAAAAGGTGAAATCGCCCCTTCTGCCCCAACATCAGTATCAATCCAACAACCTTTGCCCCCAATAGTAGATGACTTCGATTGCGCAGAAGAACAAAGTTCTCTCATCAGTCATGTTCTTGATAGACAAAAATGACTACTACATCTTCATCCTCTACTTCATCGACGACAAACAAATCTATCGGATCATCATTTATCTGAAGTAGAAGTGGATGAGGCAGGGGATGGAGAGGGGGAAGCAGCGGGGGATGAAGAAGATACCCTATTTCTCCGGGGCAATTGAAACATTGAAACAAACTTACACTTATCTACTAATCAAAAAGTAAACTAAATTGTTTCTAATTAAAATTACTTTAGAATTTCTTTAGAAATCATTCATAAAGTATTCTAACAATAACAATGAACTACAGGGTATACTAAAGTGATGCTATAGCATAATAATAAACTAATACTATTTCTTCACTTAGGATGTGAGAAAATTAGGAGAAACTGTAATATTTGCACACAATTACGATAAATTATCTCTTTTTAAACAAGAAATCTTGCAAGACAGTATTCATGTCTGTTGCATTCAATTTTCTTGTCTTCTCGTCAATTGTTGTCGTCGTCGCAAAAGAAGAAGATTAAAACCCTGTGAACCATTATTGGACCAGTTGAGAAACATATTTACAGCTATTCTTCTGACTATATGGCTGTACTATAGTTATATAATATCCTTCAATTCAAGAAAAAGGGAAAAGGAGAAAAAACGATTGAATTAATTGATGTTGTTTCTTGCTATTACTGTGTTCCATATCTATCTGTCTGTACTGTAGTGTATTGTGGATGTGACGATGAGATCGAAGGAAAGACGAAATGAAATGTCATGTCACTCATTGGACATATACAAGGAGAATATATGGAATGGGCATCAGATTAGAACGTCAAGGATCAGCAAAGATCCAATATTTTATGTCGATGAAAAATCTCCTACATTTCTTTCTACATCTATATAGGGTGGTCATTGTTGTCATTTTTATATACCTATAAAAGTTAGTAGTAGTAATAGTATGATAATAACCTCACCCTCCCCCCGGAATATATATCATAATTTTAATCCAATGGAATTGGAAAAGAATATGTATTTTGGAAACTGCTGATGGGATATTTATAAAATAAATCCATTATTAGTAAAGTATAGCAGTGTAGCAGTGGTAGGGTTTCTAGTATGAGAACACTTAAAAACAAAGTAGCTGAGTATTTGTACATGTTCACAGGGAGTAGGATTGGCGTGGCGACATAAATTGCAGAATTCCAAGTTGCTACAGTATATACATGGTAGCCCATTTGTTTCTTCTTTCCCCTGATAAATGATGGTGCCAGTAGCTAGGACTTTAGTAGACTAATACACAATGATAGAGAAAGTGCATCTGAATCTAATGTCATTCTCTTGCTTCTTCATCTTCTACTCTTCTCTGCTCCCAAGAATTAAGAAATATCAAATTATCATCAATTAACTCCAGAGTTTTACCTCTGTAATTTATAATCCTAAAGACCCAATATGAAATCTCCAACGTCAATCTAATATTATCCCTAATATCTATATCAAATAGTAAAGCTCTAAAATTAAAATATTTTTTCTAATTGGGCTTTTAAAATAAAGATTTTAATTTGTACTTTAGTACATTTTACAATTAGAGGAAGAAACTTAAAAGAATGGAATGAAATCATAATATCATTACAAAGTGTATTTAACGTTAAATGTTATCAGGTGGATGACTTGCAGCATGGAGATTTTTCCCAATTTTTACATAGGGCAGATAAATAGAAATTGAAAAATAATTTGAATAAATAATTAATCTTCTCGTCCAGATGAGGAAAAATGCTTTTCTAACTTTATTTTACCCTAAAAATAACTCAATTCCATTGAATGTTTGTTATCTCTATTTCTATTTGTTATTATATCTAAATTAGCTAACAATTGAAGAAACAAAATAATTAAGATCTTTTATATACCTATGAGTAGAAATTATTGAAAAAGAAAAAAATTTAAATCCCTTTCTTAGTTATATTAAAAAAATGAATTTTAACAGTATATACATATAAGGCCTCAACAATATACTACATAATTCATATATGGAGAGATATATTTTCTCTAAATATAATTCTGTAACGATAATTGGATAATTGATCAAAAGTGTGTGTGCTCGACCTGTCTTTATTTCTAGTTCACTACAATGTCTGGCTTTACACATTGTACCTTTCACTCAAGAAGATTCAAAGATAATAGGCTATTTTTGCACATAAATGATATTTCAGAGGCAATTTATTCTTAATTCTCTGCCTTGGAAGAATTTTCGATGGCGATGAGAACGAATTTAATCCTAATTTAACATTATGTTAGTATAGGTATATATAATATAATTGTAAAGTAGAAAGTTTCCGGGTTTAAAAAAAGAATCTTTTAAGATTTTGTAAAGTGGATTCGATTTAACTCCGGCCATTACGAGTTTAAGATATGCAAGAAAAAATAATGAAATTAGCATTTAATTAAAGGACTCTTTAATTAAATGCATTACTCCTCATTATATTGGTACAGTAGATTGTAGATTACACATTATTTTAAAACATATATAAATGAAATACAATTTTTATTCTCCATGTACTAATACCATTTAATTATAATGCACATTTTAAACTCTCTTTGCCATTTTTTCTATATGTCTGTCGGCAATCTCAGTAATATGGAATTGATGCCATGAATTTTTTGACCTCAAGGGAAAGGGACAACTGAGAAACCGTTTTTGTGCATACATCCCTTTCAATCTCAATATTGGAGTTTTGGAGAAGGTACTGAGGCGCTGTGGGTTTTTTCTAGCTAAGTTGACAGTTGACAGTAGGCTATATATATATATATTTAAATCTTTATCAACCTTGAGCGGTTATTAAATAATTATAAGCTCTACAGGTTAACTGTTCTCTCAATTAAAAAGGAAATTTAGATTATGTGCAGAGTAGATGACTTAATGCTTCCTACGATTAAGTTGTTGAATTTTAAATGAAAATGATCCTTATCATTTTACAATGTAAAAATGACACACTCTATGAAATTTCTTTCAATTAAATATGTGATCTGATGAAATCGGGACGAAGTGTACTTGACCTTGTTGTTGGAATTGAATGACAATTTAAGAAACCTCTAAAATGTATAAATAAAACAAAATAATATTATGTCTTATATAATAGTTACTCTATATCATCAACAACAACAATATCCCTATTGTTGAAAATATCGTATTACAGAGAGTATCTGTTTTGTGTGTACTAATTCTAATTGTAATAATTGTAATAAAATTGTGACAAAAACTAATTTTATTGTGAGTATTTAATCCATTTTGAATTTTCATATTACATTCAGAGGTAAGGGGCGAGGGGCTTTTATCGTATGTTCCAGTTATCATGATTATTTCAGCTTTTTTTTGCAACAAAATTGACTGTAAGAAATTTGGAAATTTCTTTCCAAACAAGAAGGGCTTTATAATCAATCATGGAGGTTGCAGTTTGAGGGCATCTATACGTCCATATATCACATCCCGATCTATATATAGTATATTTGGATGAAAACATGATCAATCATATATGGATTATTATTAATATACCATGACCTACATACCTCTTCTTGCCCTTTTCTGCAGCCTCAATATAGGTAAGGAGTCTAGCCCCTTCATTTGTCGCAAGAAGTGCATTCGCTAAAGTTTTCTCATCTCCAATGAAGCTATATGGGAAAAAATTAATTTTTATTATTTCAAAGTTATTAAGTTGAAAGTTCATTGATAAATGAATATATTGAATGATCTGCTGCTGACCTAGTTTCATCAAGCATCGCATGACTAAATGGTGCAAATTTCTCTGGATTTTCTGCAAGATTACAGAGAAGTCGCTGACGACAATCTTCATCTTGAACTTTAAGTGTGTTGAAATGGTGTTGTAGTTTTTGAAGCCGAGAACTCACAATTAAATTCCCAGACCCTAATGAGCTCCCTAACGTCAACAGAGTCCCATCTGACAGTGAGGAGCTTCTGTTACTTACACTTATCGCATCAGTAGATGATGATATCAACTCCCAGAAATTTCCTAGTTTAAATAAAATACTTTAAATTCATTAAATATAAAAAATTACATTCCAGAGCCATAAGTCGAGAACAGGAAAGAATAACTCACGTTTACGTTCTGCTGTTCTGAAACCATCTCCTGCAGAATCAGAAGAAGAAGCCGGTGAAGATGATGTGGGAAAATTTTTCTTGGCACTTCTTCCCCCAGGGAATATTATACTTCCTAATCCTCCACATTCAACCGGATTCCTGGAGAAAAGATTAATATTTTATATGTCAAATACAAAAAACGAAAATCTAAAGACATATTCTAAAGAGTTAGATACATATAGAATGCAACAAGAAAAGAATATTTGTCCTCACTCATTAAATAATTCATGGGGAAAGAAAGGATGCGGACAAGTGTCACAAGACGATGACATAACAAAATCCTCCTCTCGTTGATTTTTAAAGAGAAACAGGATATATAAGCTTCAATATTATCTTTAGAAATTTTATGACAAATTTCATCATGAGCATATGATACTGCTAAACAATTACTATCCAACAATTTCCCCAACAATGTAAGGGGCATGTTTAAAGTGGGGCAGTAAGAGATATGAAAAGAAGAAATCCATTGTTCTCCTTGCCTCCACGTAATCAGTTGATGGTTGTTGGAGAAAGTACTGGACTGTACTGGAGTTCCAATTGTAAGAAATAATTGGTTTTTCTATTTGTTTATTTATGAGAGAATTACACTTGTTTTCTTCAAGTAAAAGAAGAAATGTCAATAACTCTGTCCTCATAGCAGGAAGGACCCAAGAAATCTTTCCCATGTCATCATGATACATGGAGAATGAACAACAAACAATTTTCCATGCCCTTCACAGTTCAACAACTAAACTGAAAATAAAGTCAAGAAATCATTCCAAAAAGTAAAACAAACGAATCTATTTTATGTGCCTATTCCCCCACGTTTATTTACAAACACAAGCAGAGAGGAAAAACTAATTTTTCTATATCAGAAGTAGGACAACAACATTTTTTAAAACCAATATCATTTATACCTTATAAAGGCCAATAACAATTTTTTCAAAGATAGACAATATAAAATCATATTAAAACAAGTCATTTGGATTCAAACCTAATTGTTATAAATTGTATATTTTCATTGCATCTCTAACCTGTAGTTATTTTATGTATTTTGAGAGAAATAAAAACGTAAGGATTTTATAATTTATAGAATTATAAAATAGAGAAACGACAGAGAATATGAAGAAACACATTGATCCGTCTATTCTCTTTAAAATGGAAGTTAGTGAATCATCCTGTTGGTTTTCTGCAATGTAAATAATTCTCCTTTAATTTCAGACTTTTTAATTCCCTAGGTCCCTTCCCTTACCTTTAACTCTTAAATAAGCAACAAAGAGGATTGATTCATGGACAAAGTGTGCTACTTTTAATTAGAAAGATATTGGGAATCTACAAGAAATTACAATCAAAATCAAATCACTACTTAAGTTTTGTTCGTTTTACTACGTTTAATCTCTTTTTGTATCTTGTCCATAAATTGGTGACTCTGCACAAATATAAATGATGATGGTGTCCAAGGAAAGAAAGGACAACAAAATTAAAAAAGCTATAAAGTTAATATATTACGTAATACATTTCCAACAACCATCCCGTACATAATAATAAAGCCCAAGTAATAAAATGTATATTAAATACCAACTTAAATAGCATTTATCAAACCTGAAGATTTCTAGGAACATGATCACCATCAGGAGAAATAGACTGTATTTTTTACAGCCCCGTTTTAAAATCCATTCCATTATTATATGGAATCTTTGTGATTATTTGAATCACATCTTATTAATCAATCCTTTTTATTTAAAAAAATTGAATGATTTTAACTAATTTTCAACTTTAACGCTGCTGTAAGAGTTGAAGACGACTTTCCACCTCACTGCCACTCAATCTCTCGTCCTCCTTCCAGCCCAATGTTTCCAGAGTACGGAAGCACGTGTATGTCTATATATCGTTGGGAATATTCAGGTTATTTCCAAAGGTATCAAAGTACAAATGCGTCCTAGTTATACATGACTGTACCAAGATAAGAGGAGAAATGAAATGGCTGGGCGCATAAATTTAAACGTTTTCCTACTTTTAGGTCAGTAGTGTTTTGTTTTGTTGACATGAGTACAAATGGGGGAATATATACTTGTATGGTGATGATGGAAAAGAGCGTCAGTTGCAATCTTTTCTATGTCAAAATCAAAAGAGATTCTTTGGACGACCTACTCTTCTTATTTCTATCCGATCCGCTTCGTTTCATCCCCCTCAAGCATTAACGAAACAACAACCAAGATCACCACCACCATGTAATCATATCCTCCACCCCCATTCTACCACATGCTCCATAGCATACAAGAGGTGACGATGAGAATGACGATTGAAGGACATTCAAGTGACAGATGGTCATCAAATTATCCCACTTGACACTTTACAATCTCATGTATAAGCAAGCTCAAGGCGTCTTTTTGGTTCTTTACATGACAACATCACTTTCAACGTTTCAAAAAGCACAAAGGGAAAAAACATATTACTTTTTTCATTTTTACTTTTCTGCGAAATTATGGTCATTATCATCGTTGTACTACTATCTACTTTACTACTCTGCTATTATATGCGTCAAGTCTTTTGGTTTTAAATGTGTAGACGGTTCACGCATTAATAATATGTCATCATTGTTTCTGTCTACGATGTATATGTACCTATGTAGTTTTTTTCCTTGTGTTGTCTGCATGACATTTGCAGTTCAAGTCAAAAGAAAAACTGCAAATTAAATTAACAATCTACATTAAAGTAATGCATTATTTTTTACTTTTTTATAGCACTGCTGTATTTACAATTATGAATGTTTATTACATTTTATCATACATTTAAAAATGTTGCACAGAACTGTATGTCCCATATTATAATATTTGCTTCTCAGCTTAGTGTTTAGGTTATTGATTGTAGCCATGTTGAAGTATTTTAAATTCTTAAAGTAAGGATACAAAAACAGCTATGTAATTTGAATATGACTAGGGCTTGATAATATATATAATCCCTGCGATTGTTGTTAATGTTGTTAAATGGGCCATTGAAATTCATTGAAGTGGATTGAAAATTGAAATAGAGGGAATAATAATAGTAATAATGATAAGAGAGTTTCATTACCATTTTGATTCTTTTGCTTTGCTGCTCTTCTTGTAAAGAAACTCTGACAATCAAAAAGCCAATCAATGATTTTCATTTTCTTCATCTTCCGTTCGAGGAAAGTTCAACTCAAAATAATTCACAAACAAAGTCATTTTCGTCTTTCTCCACCCACGATCATATACCATTATACCAACATTACCACACCTTTTTTACGCTGGTCATATCTCGCTTGTATTGGGAAAGAAACATGATCACAAATTTATGACATTCTAATGGAATGAAAAAAGAAATAGGAAATTCATTCTATGATTTGATAAGAAATGAATATTAGAATAAACTTTCAAATATCCAAGGAGGACTTTCCAAGAGAAAGCAATAGAAAGAATTATTTAGATTATTGATTATTATGTCATTCACAATTTGGCAAGCACGATGTTTTTTCACAATTTAATTTATGATCGGAAAAAGTTATGCACAATTAAGACAAAATCGATGAGACCTTCTTATGAATTTGCAAAATAAGAAGTAAGAACTTGGAAAATTAAATAAAACGGAAAGTTTAAATGCTTTAGTAGATTATTGAGATAAATTCAACTTACTCAATCAAATAATCCAAGACTTACTTGTATTACAATGGATTGAGAGGTTTTTGGCTGCTTCCGTCTAGTTGGAAGCTTATGGAATGTTCCAGACGAGACTCATTTTCCAAAAGAGCATTATCCCCACCATAGTCGTATCTTTATCTTTAGGTGGAGTGGAGAAGGAAGGAAAGAACCGGAATTTCTCAGTTTCTCTCTATACAAGAGCAAAAGAACCTCAAAATTATAAAAGGAGACAAATACAATAATTCTAATTAAACATACTAAGTAAATTAAATATACTAACTAGGAATACTTTTCAGGTGATACTCACTAGAAATAGTAAAATAGCTATCGAACGTTGTCATGTTCCTATACAGTATATGCAGTATCAATTACATGAAAATGCTTATTTATGCCTAATATTGTCTAATATGTGATAAAGCTTAATAATAAATAAAATTTTTAGATTTTAATCAAAGATCAAAAGTTCCATTAAGAAAGAAAAGTAAAGTTTTTATGGATTTCATTGTTCCGATAAATAAACTACAATTTAATATAATGTTTTGAGGACTCTTTATACTAGCGAATGAAATAATCATATGAGAGGACAAAAGTAATTTTTTAGATAATATTTTTGACTTTTATTCAATTTGGAATAAAAAAACGTGGGAATAAATATCAACAACAAATTGGTTTCGCAACAAATACAAAAAATAATTAACAACAATAATTAATAACAACAACAAATTTAACAAAATAAAGGAACAGAAGACGCTGATTGTCCATTTTAAAATTTAGAGTTTCGCATTATTAGTTGGTTGGTGGGAATTAAGGGGGAAGGGGCGGGGGGACTTCTTCATTTCACTTTTAAGTCAGTATGCTTTTATACATACATACGTATATTTTGTGGTTTTCATTTCCGTCAATAAGTAATCTAATAAAATATTCATTTAGAGTCCATTTTGACGTTTTGTCAATATTCCAGTTTTCTCAAGTCATTGTTTGTCATCTTCTCCAAATGTCATTGTCATATTGTCATAGCGTTAGTTATTACCTGTCTCGTCACTTTTTACTATTTCTAGCAATTGTCCTATAGTCTACATATATATCTTTGGCAGTCAGCTGGATATTATTATATATTGGTATATATACACACATAACATTGGTATATATATATATATTTGAATGTCCTCAGTCAAGTCATGGCTTTAAGGACTCCTTGCCTTTCTTGGTCCCTAAACTCCCCCCACCCCAAGGGGTAGAGAGTGAAAAGGGGTTCAGAGAAAGAAACAAAGGTGTCCCTTAAAAGTAAGCGTAGGCTGAGCTTTCACTATATAACCTTAATAATCTACGTGTTATCCTACGTTTTCGAAGACGCGCGTCCATTTTTGTTTTGTTTGTTTGTTCATTTAGTGTCAGTCTTTGGTTTGCTTTCTTGAAAGCAGTAAAGTTGTAAGAAGTAGTTGTGTATACAAAATAATGTTTTTTCCCTTTTTCCATGAGAAGAAAATAAATGTCCCTAAAGAAAAAGCTTCTTCTTCTGGTCAAGTTCCAAACAGTCATTCAATTCAATCAGTTGATTCAGTAGTTTTCCTTCCATTTCGTTACGATAAGTTTCATTGTCTTGTCGGGTTCAAAGTTGAATATATAATTGGGGAGGACGATATGATGATGATGATGATGATGACGTTTCGGTTTGATTTCCTTTTTAATTGGTGGTGGAACAAGAGCAGCAACAGTTTAGTAGTAGTAATATAGTAGTAGTTGAGGAAAAGATTTGGCTAAATCTGAAATCATACAAGGTTAAGAGAAAAAACAAGTTTAGAAATTTGACCTCAATTTCATGGGGATAATAAAGCAGGAAATAAACTTGTTTGTGTGAATGACCCCATTGGTCAAGTCAAGTCTGTAGGTCGCTAGTTCTCACTCTACAACTAATACTAACAATATATGTACAAAAGATAAAACTGGTATTGGCACACAACCACCTAATGACTTCAACAACAATACAATGGGGTCTCAATTATATATTAGAACTTACCAATTATTGGTTCTTGCTGTTGTAAAGCTCGTAAGCTTTTTCGACAGCGTTGAGGACCTTTTCGGACATACCGGCAAGGTTAAGGGATCGGTAGCTTCCATAGCTGGATCCAGACCATCCCCAACCATCACTACCGTAACTGCCTCCCTTGCTCAAGAGTGGGTAGCAGACTGCCAATTAATATAATTTAGTAATTAATAATGATATATATATACCCTCTACAATTATTGAATTGAATATTTAAATTTACCAGCAGCAAGTGCCAAAAGAACAATGATGGCTCCAAGAGCAAGGAAAAGTCCAGTGCTCAAATCAAAAGAGAGTCCAGCATAAGTGTAACCGTAGGGATCGTGGGATGGATAAGAGTTGTAATGATATTGTTGAGAATATCCTCCACGAGTTGCTTCATCCCCAAGGGCAGATTTTACTTCCCCCTCTGCACGCACTCCAGCCAACAACAGAAATGCGAAGGGAAGAGCTAGGATTACTTGACGCATCATGATTTGATTTTTATAAGGCTTGGGGATCCTAAAGACCTATAAATAATACAGCACAAGAGAAAAATACACGGTTAGTTTTGTCAATAGAATAACAGCAACACGCTTATCAAACTATGCAAATATGAATCTCTGGGAAAGATGAGAATTTCGAGAAAAAAAATTGAAATGGTTTGGGGCAGTTTAAGAATACACTTTAGAACAATGTATTTAGATTGTATCACTTCACACAATAAACAAATCCCAAAAACGAAATGAGAAAATCCAAATAAGAATCCTTTTTGATTTTGAGTTGATATTATTTTGATTCCTTTTTTTGATTTAGCACTATATATTGTTTCGCACAAAGGGAATTAATAAAATGAGATTTACCTGAGAGAGAGACAGAGAGAATGGTTTTTCTCTTGAGATGTGATTGTTACAAGATTCGGACGTTTTGTGATGATAGTGAGGCTCCGAACCATCTCTTTATACCTGACCTGGCTACCCTCAAGCCACATTGTCCGCATTTTTTAACAATTAGTCGACCCCCACACTACTACCACCAACAACATCATCATAATCATCATACATGCATTGTTATGCTATTGCTCTTGAACTTGCTCTTGAATGAGAAACTATGAAAACCACTATCAGCAGCAAAGCAAGACATAGTAATGAACCTATGGCTACCAAGAAGAAGAAGAGGTGTGATCTACATTTCTACTTTTTAACGGAAACTGCAGTTTGCCAACTCCGGTTCGTTGTGCCTCATATTATTCTTATGGTAACATAAGGTCGTCAAATGTAAAGGCAGTAGCGCCTTGGAATGCACCTACTCAACTTAATCTCTCTTAACCACAATTAAAAGAAAAATTTCTCTACAACAACTTTCATTTCCACCACCCAATAATCAATACTAAATTAAAATGTCATCATCAATGAATGTAAAATCATATGAGCTCGTCTGGTCCTTGGCCCTTTGACCTCTTCCTTTGCATCAATATCCCACCAAAAATCTCATCCTTCCACTCTTTTTTTTATAAGCCACCACCAACAACAACCCTTCTTTAGTAGATCAAAAAGTCATGAGCATGAATTTCTCTAATCGTACTTATAGTTTATAGATGAGAATCCGGGTTTCGTTTCACATTCTACTAATTAACTACTATAACTCCTCCTAATACATTTCATTATTCACTCAGTTGCTTTCGGCAGAGAAATTACGAATTATGCAAGTTGAGAACCACGATAAGGAAACATGGTTTTTTATTCAACGAGATCAAAAAAGATTTTCTCTCTTGCCTATCTACTAAAAAATAATAATGATGCAATAAGAATTTCTATTTACGGAATAACATATCCATCGACTGATTTAAAATTTTTTACATTTAAAACATTTTCCATTTAATAATATTTTCCTTTATAAATAGAGTTACAATAGAAATACAAATGATGTAAGCTCAATACATTAATAAATGAGTATTATTATTAGTTCTACCTCATGTATATAGTGTTGTGTATAGTATCGTGTAGTAGTGTTTTTATCATTTCCCACTATTATTATTCTTATTATTATGGAACAATTAAAGAGGGGTTATGGGATGAGTTGTATGATTGAATTACATTAGAGATGAGATTAAGAAGAAGAATCAGACCAAAATATTATTTGCTTTCAGAGTGTGAATTTTGACCCATAGAATAAATGAGCAACGAGCTGCGTCGTTATAATTGCACAAAAAGTGCGATTCCGTAACACCTACACACTCTTTTGTAACGAGATCAAAATCTACTTTTATTCCTTCTTTAATTATAATATCTATTTAGTCTTTGGCTCTTTGACAATCTTTTGGCACTTGCTGAACACATTAGTTGACACTCATTTCATTTTGAATTTTTTTACACTCATCTCCTGCCAAACCATCTGAGTAATAAACCATACGCATTGCTTTTTCGAGAATAATATATTAATCAATTGAAGTTGAAGATATGTGCTTGTAATAACGTCAAATTATGAAGGGTCAATGCAGTATTGCAGTGTCTAAAGCTGGCATTCGTAGAAAAGTCTAACAGTTTCATTGAAATTAAATCACTTTTGGATTGGAGAAATGTATTTGACATTACAGGAAAAGATCTGACAATTGAATATGATATATGTTATAAGGTCTGAGATTTTATTTTAATGCATTAGATAATGATGCCAAAGGTCAAGGGGGTTGCAGTGTCGGAGATTTAGATTTTCTAATATATTGAAATGACTTTTGCGTTGAAGAAATCTGAGAAAAGTGTTTGAGAATTGAAAGTGGGGAGACGTGAGAAAATGGTTGACAGATTGATTTGAATATTCGGATCATCATGTGGTGTGATGTGATGGTGGTGAGGCAAGAGGTCAAGATCATTGAAGGTTACACGCGGAAGTCAGCCGCAAAATTATTTTTTTTCTATAAAATGCAAAATACCCGAGAGACAAGTTTCTTGGCCAAATGCAAGTTCAATTTCTCATCCTCTTTCTTAAGGAATATGTCTTTAAGAATGGAGGTTTCTTCTTTGAAACGACATTCCTTCGTATTGCTTTACTATTATTTGGTACTGGTATTAAGTAGTTGGTGCTATGTTTGCAGAAAACCCTGATGGCCTCTCCTAGAAGAAGCCAAAAGGATAACAGCATAAACCGCCCTGCCCACTTTACCATTTAAAATTTAAATGTAATGACTTGTTTTAAAAAGATAAATTACTAGCTCCTTTGCGCCAAACCATTTTAGGTTACGACATTTACGACATCGTCGACAACATGACGGCACCATGATTGTTTTTCAGGCCACTTTTAAAGATTCGTTTTAAAAGGTGTTTAATGAAATTAATCGTATTTTTCTATTATATACACTAATTGACCCATTTTTTTGGGATATATAAAATCAAAGCTTCTGCCACAAAAAACAACATTTAATACATTTAATCTAAATTTCATATGAAATCTAAACTCTTCTAATTCCTAAGCATAATTCCAACATTAAGTACTGTATAAAATGAAATGGATGAATGATTTTCCTTTTTTCTATTTCACTTTATTTAATAAAAGAAAAAAAAGAAACATGATGAAATAAATGCATCTATTAAAGACTAAAGAGATTTTTTTATATTTTTCTTATTTTATTTTTATTAGAAACAGGTGCAGTTTTCGAAAGTTTCTTCGCATTCTTAATTATCCTGATGCTGATGATGTTGAATACCAGTTGATCATGGGTTGCTTCTATAATAATCAAAATAAAAACAACAGTAATGTATAGCTATAATATTTCAAATGCCATGATCAAATCAAGTTGAAAGAAAATAAGGTCGTCTTAATATTATAGAAAAGAAAATCGTCTTAATACATATTATGAATGAACTGCTCTAGCAACTAAATTTCACCAATGAATTTTATTTATCATATTTTTTATTCTCTAAACCCTAATGCAACGAAAATAATGATAAATAATTCAAAATATCACATTTCTACATCATCATTATTCAATTGTGCATTGTAACAGAGGAAGAAGAATAACAAATCAATTGTGTTACAACTAATGTAACATAATGAGACTAATTATAATTAGTAAATATATAAAAGAGCAGCAGCAGCGGTGGAGAAAAGTGTCGTATTAATAAAATTCACTCTTATTGTCTTTGGCTTAAGTGGAGCATCTCTTCACTTGACATTGTCGTCATCCTCCTTGTCGTCATCATGTCGTGAGAAAATGCTAAAAAGTGAATGAGTTTTATTAGGAGTATAAATATGGGAATTGTGTGAAAGTATTCTCAACAACAATCTTAATGAAGTGCACACATCATTTTCATATACGAGATGAGACTTCCTCTCATTTACACAATAACAATACACCATCACTATTATAACGTATATACTATTATTATACTCATGTACTATACCACCACTGCATTTCCTCGTATCTACAACATCATTATCTTTTATATGACTCAGGTAAAGACGAAAAATCATGAATGAATGAAACTTTATCAAGTTCAAGTTCGCACACTACTACTACTACTACTTGTATATCCATATATTGTTACAGAACTAGGTTATTCACTGCTCAGTCTCAAATTCTATAGGATAATAATATACAGGGTGTAGTTAATACTTTAAGTTTAAATATCCTTTAATATGATATCTAGAAATCTAGATCCTTCCATATGCATATACATCTTTGTGATCCTTCCATATCGTTCGTTCGGTATATATGAATATTTTTTAAATTAATTCTTTGAGCAATTAAATTTAAATACCAATATAATAATAATTATGATGGTCAATAATGTGCGAGGTTAGGTTAACATGTTAATGCCATTAAGAGAGATCATTGACTGTCTCGTATTCTATCAGCTTAAGAATGAGACAAGAGACTGAAAGTCTCGTCGTCTTCGTCTTCGTCATAAAACTCATAAATTTTAGGATTATGCCGTCAACGTCACTATCTCTAACCCCATCATCACCATTCTCATAAATTGGCATTTTCCCCTTCACTATCCGATTTCTAATTCTTTTCCTCTTATTACAAACTATAATGCTTTTTTTGGAGTTTTTCTTATATTCTTTATTAAAAAAATAAAAGTGCTTAAAATAAAATGTTCAAAAACTCTATTGAAACTAAACCATAAGATTAACAATGAATAATTAACAGCTTACCACCATTTCTCTTACTTTACAAATATTAATTGATAAAACTCAATACTTTGCAGTCTCAATCCATTGTATGAGCTCTATATATCCCACAGATATGTATGTATAAAGGATATATCCACTATCTACCCACATGTATATAATAATTTTAAAGTTTATGGGTGGACGTTTCATTTTTTATTCATTTAGAATTTAATCTTGGTTTTGAATTGAGAACACTCTTTACTTCTTTCCTCATCTGCTGAAGATGATGCTGATGATGATATGGGATATGAGATGGTCATTTTTACGCTAAAAAATACAAATTAGCACAGAATACCGTTCCACAGGCGTAGTACATACTACTGCAAGTGGGCCACATTATAAACTTACTTTCAAACATCTCGTCGTATTTATCAACTCATTATTATTATTGTATTACCATATATACTGACTGCACTTTACTTTACTAAAGGGTAAAAAAGTATTAAAGCTTAAATCCTCACACGGATATATAATATAAGCAAAAAATTAAACAAAGAATCAAATGCTTAAAAACTCTTTAACTTTAGAATCCCATCTTTTGTCTTGTGCTAGTTGCACTGTGTTACTCATATGCAAATAAAATATAAAAGAATGAATAATATTTCAACATTTTATTTATCTCCACAATGACAACGACACATTTAGGACACAAAATTAGTACAGATCAGATGAATAAGAAAAACACTCCAAATGTAATTTTCATGAGTTAAATTCAATTTTCAATTATCAAAGGACCAAAGGTTTAATACCATTTGTGTTTAAATAATCGATAAATTATATAAATTGTATTGATTTCTTGAATCCTTTGACTCTGATTTATCTCTTTGATTATTGTGAATTACTAAGATAACGTAATTAATATTATTATGGAGATGAGGTTTTTCTTCTTTTCAATTACTTCAATATAGAGTTTGGCAATGTGTGCCAAATGTTCAGTTGGATAAGTAACGGTATTAGATAAGGACAGGTTTTGAACTGAAGGTGAGATGATGAGTTGACTTCTTTGACTATTTTGACTATTTGCCAGAAAACAATAACCCGTTACTAAAAACGTATTACTACTATATCATCATCATGATATAGGATTTTGGGATGGGAATCGGGTAGAATATAAAGTAGTAAACTAAACGCGACATTAAACCCAATAAAATATAAAAAAATAAACAACCTGTTCTCTTTCATCAATTCATTCTCTGTGAAGTAATAATGGCAACCCCAAGCTGATATTTCAAATGGAAAATTCTAGATTTTCAGGAAATCTTATTCGTTCGTATATAGGCTAACTTACGGCATTATTATTATTACAACATTATTCGTAGGATCTGAGACTCAATCATCAAAGTCTTGCATAACTAAGAAATTCAAAAATGCTAACCTAAATCAAATTAAATGGGAGAAAAATATCTAAAAATAATGAAAATGTTTAATTTTAATAAAACTACTATTAAAATACTATCATCAGTCTAATTAGCATATAAAAAGAAGATTAGATAGATATATAGCCTTTATTTCAGTATTATTTCTTAATTCAGTACTAAAGATTTCGACTGGACTCGTACAAGTAACACTATCGTCTAATTAATATACGTAAATAAAAAACTATATACTAATACTGATTATTAATTGATTTATCTAAATTTCAGTGGTAATTAAGTCATTTAATTTTCTTTTCGTTGATTTACAATTCATTCAATAATCAAAATACGCATTTCACCTGAGGAATAATTCATATACAATTTTTCAGACTAGAATGCATCATCCATAAATTAACACTAATATTGCAGAGTTTTCATATAATTTAGTAATATGTTTAACAATACCCTAGTTGCCAGAATATCTAACATTAGTTGATTGTTTGAAAATTTCGACCATTTGAAGTTCAATTCAATTGGAATCTTTTTGATCTAAAGTAAATAATGAGATTTTTAGGAATAAAGTTTCTCTACTATTAAATTAAAATATTGCAGTTATTATAGAAAAGTATTTTAGATTTTAGATAACAATTATGGATGAGAAGAGAGTTTAGAAGATGTTGTTTTGATTTTTCATTGTTAGTAAACTTAACACGTAATTTTAGATTAAAAAAGTAGTTAGGGAGATTTTCCAATACAAAGTCAAAGTACAACAAGAGAAAGCTTCCGTATGAAAATAATAAGAGAGATCAAATCATCTATTTTCTCATCTATAATTTCATAATCTTCATTAAAAAAGACCAAAAATGTAAAATCCAATAATCTTCTACCAACGAAACCCTAATAAAGAGATGAAAAAGTATCTTGAATTAAATTTGCAATGAAAGTTTATCATCATGAGGATCATTAAATTATTACCACCATAAGACCACATGCAATTGTATTCACAGCATATTCACCATATCCGAGGATAATTGCTCTATTTCTTTTGACACTTACTGATTTTAAACACTTTTATGTTTTTAACTCTGCATGAGTTCTCTACATGTATTCAATTAAGAAATTATAAATTAAAATCACACCAAAGCAACAAAAATTAAAACAAATAATGGCAAAAGTTCAAATGTAAATAAACTTGTATTTTCTTCTTCTATAAAAGATTATAAATTTCTTCTATAAATCAGCTTTTTTCTCTTTTGCTTGTCTTTTATTTCTATAGAGTAATAGTACATGTACATGTTAATAATTTTTTCATATTTCAAAAAAAACGTTGCTATTTTACGCGATGATAAGATAAAGAAAGATTCATGATTTCATTTAGAAGAACATGAAGATGATGAAAAAGTAATGAAATAATTCAAGTATGAATAATAGATCATGTATTCTTCTATTCGGTCTATTTAGAACGACACAAACACCCAGCACAATAACATTCTGCAATTAACAAAGTTGTACAAAAGATACAGGCCACAAAACACTGATGCTTCTGTACTGTATCCATTTCAATACAGTATTTCAAATTAGAAAAGTCATGAAGAAACCTCTCTCTAGGACGAGGAGGCCAGGAATATACATTACATTGTACTACAGATCATTAAATTTTATTAACTCCTAGTACATTAAAGGAAGAATTGAAAAGTATTTATAGATAATATTTAATGTTGCTACAAAAATAAAAGCCGTCATTAAGTAAAAAAAAAAAAGTACTAAAAATTATTTCATTCATCCTGTAGTAGTATTTTTTGTATGGGATGAATAAGATGCCCTCAGGAAGATTGGAAGATGAATTGCATTTAGCATTGGTATGAAGATGACTAAAAATAGCATCCATTTGTCTCCGTATTGGTTCAACTGGTGGAGGATGTGATGATAGTCATTTAAAATCCATCCCCCATCCATCCCCGCAGTCAAACTACGTTTATACGACAATAATCTTAAACATGGCAACAACATCCTCCATATTTTTTACTATTTCATTTTAACATTTATTTTTAGGGTTAAAATATAATCACATATTTGCAATTTGCCAATACTTAATACTGTGATTAGTAAAATATTATCAATATCCTTATTGTTAACGGCAATGGTTCAAAGGGATTTTAGACATTTTTCAATGAATTCTCTGCTAGACATAATATTATTATGCTGCTGAAATATGGAATAATTTATAATGAGTTAGAGAATGCAATTAGAATTGAGACTTTTGCACGATTTTCTTGATAGTGAGTTGAAGATTTGAGTGCCACTTGAGATGAGAATGAGACTGCGACAAACTGAGACATCTTATCATTTTAGTTTTTTTCCTTCATTAACATTTTTATTTTTCTCACAATGCTGGAGGGTAATGTGATACGGTCTCATTTTCCCAACCTTAATCAGAATCCCAACAAAAACCACAAAGAATGAATAATCAATTACAGATTTCTTGTGCAAATAAATCATTTCTTTTACGGATGGAATTTAAAATCACTACGAGTGATTTAAAAACTATTTGCAAAACGGTATAGCATTATGGTGGTAGTAATTATTTTACTAATGTTATACAGGCTTTAAATTTTAAATGAGGTATTCCTTTATTGAAAAGTAAAACGTGATACAAGACTCCTTCCTTCTTAAATACAAATAATTTCATCATTACATTATACAATATAGTATTATACATATAGATATATGCAAATAATATGTAATAGAATAAATATATATATATACTTAGGTAGATATTGTTTCATTCAACGGAACTGAAGTGGACTGATACGAATACCATCAGCAGTTTTTCCAATTTCAGCGACCAAACAAATTTTACACAATTCGTCTTGTGCCTCAGGAATATAAGTTGCTTGACAAAAAGGACACTTTGTATGAGGCTTTCCACGATAAATTGGTTCATATGTTTTGGAACAAATGCTGAAAGGATTGTGTTCATCATATTTGATCTGATGTTCATTTGTTGGGTTTTTATCACAAACTGCTAAAAGTTTCCTTGTCTGTTGAGCCATATCTGCTCTTGGTCCTAGCTCCAATAACCGTCTTGCAAATGATGAAGCAAAACGATAATTTTTTAATTTGAAATGAAGATTCATTGCTGTTCGTAATGTTAACATTAAATGAACTGTATCTAAACTGCAATGAGTAAAATATGCTGCCAATTCACAGCTACGTTTTTGAGCTTCAATGTTTTCTTTGGACAAATCCTTACGAAACAGTTCCATTTCAAGACCTAGCAAAATATTAAGAAATAATTAGCACACCATGTTGAATAATAAGAATTGCTCACAGTCAGTCTCGACTTACCTAGAATATACTCTCGGCACAATGTTATCAATTCTTGAGCTCTTGTGATGTCGGCTTTGGTATCTACAACTAACAGTGGAATGTTGTACAAGAGACTACGGAATTTTTCCAATGCCTCAACAAATTTCCCCATTGTTGTCAATTGATAACAATTCTGTAGTCGTGTAATAAGATCAGAAATATGAATTCCAATAGCTGGTAAAGGTACTTTTGGATCCTTCCAATTCCTCAACGGGTATAAATGTAATGAAGGCATATTAGGAAGAGCAGTAAAGGATGCTGATGCACGAGAGTAAGTTGATAAAAATATTTGTTTGAATGGTCTCAACTCAACTATTCCTATTTGTTCATTCAACAATCGAGCTGCAGATTCAAAACTTCCAGCCAATATATGATCGATTACAAATTTTGATGTATTTGTCCATTGTTGCTGCATTGGGACTCCTTTCGTTGGTGCTACAAAGAATCCTTCATTGTTTGCAGATGAAGGAACATCGGCATCGGTTGGAAGTTCAATATCTTCATCAATATCCCATCCACCACCATCTTCGCCTTCTAATCCTTCAGCAACTTTAGCAACTGCTTCATCATCATCCAACATAAGATCATCATCACCCCAACCACCTTCAGGTTCAACATCAATCCCTCCTCCTAAACCCATTAAATCACTATTTGCTCCTATTGCGAGAGATGGTTTGGTTTTTGCCAACGCTGCACCTTCAAATAAACTCTTAGAAACTGTCAACAATGGCCAATTGGTGTCCACAGTATTTAGTGCTGGTGGTGGTCGCAAATATTTTGCATTTTCATTGACTTTAATATTCAGCAAACTCTCTTCATTGATAAGTTCCTTGAGAGATGCTGCTTCTTCTTCCATTCCATGGGTTATAGCAGTTAGGTAAGCCAATGATGTTGATCCTACATTCTTTAGAATCTTTACCCTCTCTGCAACATCTCCAAGCATAACTGCACTTTGGTATTGGGCAGATGAATCTTTACGAATTTCACAAATCTTCATCATTTTCCTTTGCTTTTCTACGTTCCCGGTTATCATGTACAAGAAGGATAGTCTATTAAAGTTCTTTGTACGTTGGTAGCACATTTCAACCACCTGAAAAAATGTACACGATTGTTATGGTGCTTTAGCTTACTCTTACGTTAGGTGTTCAAATTCATAATTCGTACCTCAACATTCCCTTGAAGTAGAGCAACCTGTCCCAATTTTTCCCAGCAGGCTTTTTCATCTAATGTTTTCGCAGCTTCAAGGGCAATTTCAATATTACCGCATTCCAAAGCTAGGCCAAATCTTGTTTTCTCATCCTTCACAAAATGAAGAGCAACTTCTGGGTACCCTTTCTTTTGCAAGTAGGCAATGATTGATTGGCCAACTAATTTTGCATTTCGGACCATGAACAATACCTATACAACATAAAAACATACGCAATTGTACATAAGATCCTACATTTAGTATTAAGTAGAATCTATTTGGTTAATCTAAAATTATACCTCATCATATTTTCGATTAATCAAAGCCAATTTGAATCTATATTCTGTAGGATCAATTGTAAGAATTCTTGCTTTCGCCTCTCGATCCAAGCAGTAGACTTGATGATTCTTTACTTTGGTTATGTAAATTGGAAGGTCAAGTGTTCGGATAATTCCATTGTCGCCATTTGTAATAGCATATTTAATATGATTACTGGTAGTGTAAACAAAAACTCCAGAATCTTCCCATGCCCCAGATTTTACGTGAGTACTATCTTGTAATGAGCATAGGATTTCTAATTTACGATTGCAGAGTGTGATGTTTCTTTTAGCTAAAAGCGCAACATATGCCATGTCCGCAGACCAGATTACGTAGCGCACTTTTGATGCTTTCACTTCCGCCAATACTCTCTTCTGTTGAACGTCAAATAAAGTCAAGGATTCAGGTTCTCGAAGTAATAACATTCCAGTTCCAGCAAAGAAGATTTCGTCACAATTTGGAGCTTGAATCTTCTTACTGACTTCATTTTTCAGGTTTTTGATTGCCAACTATTAATTAAATCATCAAAATAAGGATAATGAAAAATGAAATTGTTCAAGATTTGAAAATCAAAACACTTACAGATTGATTACGATCCAAAACAGCAAATCTATTTCTCGCCACCCATATAGCAGTCATTCCAGGACTCTTTTTACAATCTGGAGTCTCTGGATTCTGTGGATCTGTTTCACCAGGGACAATGTACAATTCGTAGCTAAAATTATCGCTACCTGTACGGGTAGTCAGTAATACTGAATTCTCTGCCGGATTGTAGGACATGCTGCAATAATCACTTTAGTAAACAAAAATTCGAAACTTGATTTCAAAATTCAAAATCATACCTGTGAACTGGTACCCTCGATCCACCACGCAATTGCATTATAGCACAGTCTTTTGAAGTTGTTAGATCCAAACGACGCAAATATCGTTCTTTTACGTAATAAATCAAATTTCCATGAACCGCATACGCTGGTCGTTCACGCTCCAACTGAATAAATTAAATAGCATATGAATGACCAGCACAGATGATTATAAGAATCGGAGAACAAGTTATACCTTAAAAATCAACATTCCAGAATCATGCCCAGCAGCAAATAAATTTAACGTTGGATGTGCACATAAAACCCAAAACCGATCATGTTCCCTTCTAAATGTATGAAGGCAAGTTCTTTTAGTCATGTCCCAAACACGAATACTCTTATCTTCGGAGTTTGAAAGAATGTATTCCTGACGGGGATGGAATAGCACACAAGAAACATTGTTATAATGTCCTCTGCAAGTATCTACTTCCCAAGCTTTTGCTTCATTCATTCTCCATAGTTTCACCAAACGATCATCAGCCCCAGAAACTATTAGAGGGAGTGTTGGATGAAAATAAGCCCAATTTACACCACGATCATGGCCTTCAAGAACATGACGAACAACTGCATCTGCTTGACCAAATAAATCTGTACTTCCAGCATGTCGCAATGATTCTTCCATATTCATAGATTGGGGATTTGTGTGCTTCTTTCGTAATCCTGTAAAATAAAGAACAAAGAAACGCGTAAAATTAATTCAGCAACGTTGTACTTTAAAACACAATTCAAAATATTAATTTAATCCCAGTTTACCTGAAATATCCCAAACCCTAACAGTCTGATCCAAAGAAGCCGATACAATCAAATCCTCGGCAGGATGAAATTGAGCACACATAACATAATGATTATGACCCGTGAGAATACAGATGCAATTACGACTTTGCCAATTCCAAATCCGAATTGTTTGATCATCGGATGCACTCAATATCCACGGATGTTTGTGATGGAAGAAAGTGGAACGAATGTAATCCAAATGGCCAAGCAAAGTAAAAAGACATCGACGTTGTTTGTAGTTCCAAACCTATTGCAAAGAGATTTATTTAAGTTTTTAAAGTGGATACGTGGACGGCATAATATCCCAACACACCGGCAAATGATTACCTTTATCTTATAGTCATCCCCACCAGAGACAAAAATAGGTTGTTGTCCGTGAAAACAAATTCCTCTTACAGGACCATCATGTTCATCAAACTTATCTAATAGTGTACACATCCGGTAATCCCATAATTGCACCACACCATTGTGCAAACTATAAAATGGCCAAATTAAAAATCAACCTCACCCATTCTTAATTTTAATTCTAATATAAACTCACCTTGCCAAAATCCACGGTCTCTTGGGATGAAATGATAGACCTTTAACACGGGCTGATTTACTTTCAAATTTTGTTAACATCTTTTTATATCCGGCGTCAAGTTGATTTTGACGTCCAGGTGAATCTCAAAGCAGTAGTCGTGTGGTCAATTTTTTATTTGATCTGACCTTTGACTTAAGGTTTTGTAAATTATTCCGTTTATCTTTATTTGTATCCAATCCAGCGCCGACTGTCAGAACTGTCAGTGTCCTTCTGTCATTTCTTCGGTTCTTCTCTTGACTCTCTTGGTAAATTACGGGATGAGGTATGAGGTTGTGTTGGAGAGAATGTGACGTGGACTATAGTATATTGCCACCACCACAGTCACCATAGAGAAATGACGAGACGAAAGACGATGTCATTCTCATCATGCCTCTTTCTATATTCTCAGCCGCACTCTTCAAAACTTCCAAAAGGAACAAGTGAAAAACCACAACAAAACACTCAAAAATCATTCAGCTATACAAAGTGCTTTATTATTATATAATTAGACAGATTAATTAATTAACATTACTATCTTTAAATTGATAAGACGATTAGTCTATATGACGATCATTAGGTAAATGACGCACAGCGGGAGAGGACGCGTCAGAGTAGTAGAAGAACCTGGTGGTTTTAGTTTAATTTTTAAAGTTGGACGACAATACATTTGACATTCTCCTACCTTAATATTCATCATTTTCGACATGCCTGCAGATATTAAAACACTTACCGAAGGATGGTTAGAGTTGGAAAGTGATCCTGGTACGAACAAATGACAAAAAACTAGAGAGTATATTTGGAATATTTAATTTCCGGATAATTAACAATTTTGGCTTTAATTAAATAGGACTTTTTACACTACTGTTGGAGGATTTTGGAGCAGTTGGAGTACAAGTTGAGGATTTCTATGACCTTCAAAATAAAATTGAAGGACCCGTCTATGGATTCATATTTCTATTTAAATGGAAAGAAGAAACTAGACGATCAAGAAGAGCTAAGCCAGATGAGGATTCTTTTGTTAGAGATGAGAATATTGTTAATAGTATCTTCTTTGCTCAGCAGGTATTGTTATCATCAAAACGTTGTTTTGTTATTATAGCAGAGAACATACAAATATGCTTATTAAATGAATTTTTTTATGAATGAATTTTAATTTAAACGTCAAAAAGATGGTACCCAACAGTTGTGCTACTCATGCTCTGATTTCTGTACTCCTCAATCTTAATTCATCTGATATATGTCTTGGGGAGACCTTAACAAGACTTAAAGAATATACTCAAGGAATGAGTCCCGAAAACAAGGTAATTATAATCATAATAATATCCTGTTCTTATTTCAATTGTAATATTCTTGTAACAACTGAAAAGGGTTGGGCGATAGGAAATACACCGCGATTAGCCCAAGCCCACAATTCTCACGCAACTCCAGACGCTGCAAAGCCTAAAAATGAAAATAAGTCAAATGCAATAACCACTGGAAGGTTTACTGGAGAAGCTTTCCATTTCGTTAGCTATGTGCCTATTAATGGTCGATTATTTGAATTGGATGGATTAAAACCATATCCTATCGACCATGGTAAGGATATAGATTATTTATTTATTATAGATTATAGGTATATACGGATTCGATCATTTTTGAGTTTATAATTATGTTATTAGGTCCCTGGGGAGAAAAAGAAGAGTGGACAGAACAATTTCGAACAGTAATAAGAGAGCGATTAGGGATTACGGCAAATGCGAATGCAAGTGGGGAAGTACCGTCTTATCATCACGATATAAGATTCAATCTCATGGCCGTTGTTCCAGATAAAATAAACACAACTGGAAGCAATTCTCTTGCTACTAAAATTAAAGTCCTTACACTGAATAGGTTATTTAAATATAAATAAATGCCCAAGCTGCTATGTATAATTACAATGCAATTTTTAAATTCTTCACAGAAATATTGTACTGGAATCTTTACTCTTCAATATAATTCAATGCAATCAAACTGAGAATTCGGCACCACCGCTAACAGGATCAGGATCTCCTTCATCGGGATTTGATTGCGTAACATCAGATTATGCAAACGTAACTAATAAAGATATAAAAAAACTCGTCACCGAAATGACTAGTCGGGACAAAGAATTCCTCTCGGAACAAAGTAACTGCAATACAAGGATTAACAACTTGTTTGTATATTACGATGATAGAGATAACTGCTTTCTGCTTTCCTTATAGGTGAGGCGGGTAAAGATGATGTATCAGCAAATGAACTTTGGTTATACAACACTTATCCAATAATATACGAAAATAGAAAAAATGTTCCAAAAGATATGGTCATGCTGTTGGAAAAAATTGAAGGAGAAATAAATCAGTTAGAAACTATGCACGATGATGAAAAAGAAAAACGGAATAAATATAAAGTAAGTAAATGTAAACGAAAGCTGCATTTTATAATTTATTAGAATTACAATTTATTATTCTGTTGGCATTTTAGATCGATGATTGTCGTCGTACACATGATTACAGTCATTTTATATGCACATTTTTAAAAATGTTAGCAGAACAAGGAAAGTTAGCTGAATTAGTTGAACAGCAAATGGTTTTACAAAAACATCATGGTACAACTTCTACAACAAAGACAAACAGGTAGATTTCTATTTTAAACAAAACAACAGAAACATAAATTGGGAGATATTTTAATGTCCCTATATTTCTAGCAACCGTCTATTCCAGCCTTCAGAACCAGTACTGCAGTCCAAAAAACCTCGAAATGTTCGCCCTGGTCGAAAACGCAAAACATAGCAATAATCAATTTTATCCTTAAAACGAAAATAGCAAAGCATTTATTTTTTAATAATATAATCATACATGAATGATATATAAACAAATTATGCAAAATCACATCTCAATAAAGAAGCCTATTATAACATTGTTATTGCTGAAATTGCTCATGCATGTGTATGTAATTAATTTCAGAGTTCTTTTGGTGATTGTCTTTTCTTTCTCTGTTCTTCTTAGTGCATAAAAAGCCAACGGATGGAGTGAAAGACTAAAAAACCTTAGGGCTTAAAACACGAGAATACAATATGATGATGAAGCTGAGCTGTCCCATATCAACCATGTCAAAAGAGGCGTCCACAAACAAAACCACCACCACCACTTTACTTTCAACTATATAGCAACAGAAGAACTGAGGGTGATAATTAAATATTTTTATCTGACCCGATCGGAGCCTCCGCAACATCCGATCAAAAGTAAAAACAGATAGGTCAAAAAGAAGAAGCCGCTGAAACAGATTTAGCATCAACTCAAACAATAAGTCAAATTAAAATTAAATGTAGTAGTGATTGCTTAATAGAGGTCGGATTCCAATACCAGGGTCAAGACCCAACGTAAATATTTAAAAAAAACAAAGAAATCAATCGAATAAACACATAATAAGAGAATGAGCCATTCCGAGGGCAAAGGTTAGTTTTATACGCTGTTTAATTGAATAAAAGGTCAATGACCTTTTATTTAACTGCGTTGAACCGTCAACTGTCTTAAAAATTATGATCAGTATTTCGTAAATTAAAATTTTTATTTAATTATAACTAATTAATGTATTAATAGCACATAAGACCACGGCCAAAATTTATCAGTTCATACCTTCTTCATATAAATAATATTTTTGTAAATTATTCAAATTCAATTCAATGATTTATTTCCTAAAATAATAATATTATTTTGTATAAATAATTACTAACGGACCGTACGTTTTAGAGTATTTTGACGACACCTTGTCACTAATTAATCTCATTATTACATTAATTATTATCAAATAACTAAATCAGTAATATAATATTACGTGTATTGTATTGTATAGTTTAAGGTCGAACTAAGATAACGTTACTACGTTTGTTTTCGCAAAGCATTTAAGATTGCTTGCATTTAAGAAATTCTGAAAATTTTAACCCTTTGATTGATTAACGATTTTGTGTTTCCATAATATTATTTAGACAAGTTTTTCTGTCTTTTCACACAATCATTTTACCGCTTTTTGCCATATAACAAATATTATTTATTTTTGATGCGTGTTGACAGGTTTGCGTATTGCTGATTATTTTTAATGTGGCGCTTTAATTAAATTCTCTCTTTTTTGGATTTCGTTATTAGACTCCGTGGTCAATATTTTGGACGAGATCTTGGAAGAAAATTTAGAAGATCTTGGGGGTGGGGACGAAACTTCTGCATCCAAACAGGCGACAATTGGTATAGCTAAAAACTAAATTGTTAAATGACTAATTGTTCATTAATAATCACATTTGTTTTTCATAGGTCGCAGGCGATCGCAGAGAAACTCTAAAGTCGGTTCACCTCAAATTGTGAGTAAAAATGAAAAGCCTAAAGAGGTCAAATATAAGATCAAGGAATTATTCACTTTTGATGGTCTTTAGATGGACGACATAAAGCCTATTGTCACTCGACGTCCACCGACAGCCACTTCTAGAAATTCGCCAAAGAAGGCCGCTCCTGGGTCCGCAGCGCGTCATTTAGAGGTTTGTTTTTGCACTTATTGTAAGTTAGATGTAAAAAGTACTTGATTGATATATGGAGAAAATGTCATTATAGAAAGACGACAATGGAACGCAGAACGATGGAAATGCACTAGAATTAGGTAATAATGGTGATGCTTCGAGAACATTGTCAACCTTCTTAGAAAAACCGAATGCTCAATGTAATTATTGGACAATTGGAATTGAAAATTAAAAATAATGAATAATTTACGAAATCATTTCAATTTTTGTTATAATGTAGATAATATAGATGGGAATGATAGCAAAGAATTGCTTCGTATGGAGGAAAATATTCCGGATAAGAAGACCATTGACGGTGGTGATGCAAATCAAAGTAAGAAGTTTACGAATATATAAGCTTTAACTAAACTTGGGAAATGTAGGTAGCGAGAACTTGAGCATTAGTACTGCAAACGGAGATGAATTAATCTTGTTAAAAAAGGAGAAAGAAGAAGATCATTATGACACCAGAAGTGAAGTCAGTTCATCAGATGATGAAGATCAAATGTCTAATCCTTCATTGAGTTCAGCAAGTTTCGATAGCGATAGTGGTAAAAAACTTGACTAAACTAAAACACATTTAACTTCGACAACATAAAATTATTTGAGATTGTGTGATGGTACATAATGTAATAATTTTTATGTACCGAATTTAATTTACAGACGTTGACGATGCTGATGATGTGGAAGCTGATAAAAAAGCAGGTAAGTAGATAACATCTTTATCCTATGAGTTTTACCTTTGCACCTTTTATTGTAATGGTTCTATGGAGGATTTTTACTAAATTTTTTATTAACATTGAATATAATCTAAAATTAAAAACGCTTTCTTAATTTTTCAGGTGATGAAATGCAACAAAAACAACAGAAAAAAGGTGATTATTGTGCTCTAAATTGTTCGGAACCTGAACCTTTGGATTTATTGTCTTTGGTTAGATTACGCCGCAAGATTGAGTTACATTTTAAGAGAAGCGAGATTCTTTCTCATGAAAAGTAACAATATGGAGAATGTGGATTTATCAAAAACTAAAGGAGTTTGGTCAACTCTACCTGGGAATGAAAATAAAATTAATCAAGCATTCCGAGAAGCACGAAATGTTCTCCTCATATTCTCAGTTAAGGAAAGTGGAAAATTCTCAGGATTCGCTAGACTTGGAACTGAATCGCAGAGAAATGGTCCACAAGTTAATTGGGTTTTACCCCCAGGATTAAGTCAAAGGGCCCTTGGTGGCGTTTTTACACTTGATTGGATTTCAAAGTAAGCTCGTGTCCAGGATTTTTCTTGACCTAGTTTTATTTACATTCATAGAGTATATTGCAATCTCCTTATCATTAAGGAAATACATAGAATTACAATTAAATTCAAAGGAATGAAAAATAGACTTCTAATCCATTTTTTGCTGAACAGGAATGATCTATCTTTTAACAAGACACAACACTTATTCAACCCTTGGAATGAAGGTAAACCTGTCAAAATCGGCCGAGATGGTCAGGTAAGTTCCTTTACCCAACCTACGCATTGCTTGTATTATAGTATCCTATAAAAAATAACACTCATAATTAATATTAAATATTAAAGGAAATTGAACCACACGTAGCATCAGAACTATGTCGTCTGTTTCCAATGGATTCCGTGATTTGGGCTGACGTTCTAAAGAAAAGCAAAGAAACTGGGAGAAGAGGTGGTCATGTGAAGGTGACAGGTCCCATAGGATCTCCAGGAATACCAGGAATGGGTCTAGGAGGTAAAGGACGTGGCGGAGCAATGGGTCCCATGATGAGAGACAGAAGAGATATGCGTGGTGGTGGTATTGGTGTCGGAAGAGCAAATTTTCGTAACATACGACCCTTCGATTACGGGAGGTTAGCAACAGTAGTGGACTATTATTCAGTGTCAATGAACTATATGGACTCGCACTTTCTCCTTTAATTACCATAATAATAATAATATCTCTATAGTCCAACTATATGTTTTCACACAAAGATACCTTTCCGTATCCGTGTAATATCAATCAGCAGTGTGAACATTGTCATCATTATAGCAGGAAAAAAGAGAAGGACGAGCATTATGTTATCTCGAGTGTTTTCTCATTTCTCAATCAATGTATGGACATTCAGTTCAATTTTTCCACCAAGAAAAGAAAATGCACGGATATTCGTAATTCTCTCTGTATCCAATGCAAAATCCACCCGCATACGTCAGGGACACAAAAATGGATTTTTCAATAGAAAGAAAAAAGTGTTGATTGTTTTATCTTTTTAATGAATATCACGAATATCATGGATTTTCATAATTGTCCCCAGCAAAGCAGCACGCAGATCCACTCACCACACACAAAGCTTTCTCGTTATTATTGTTGTATATAACTACGGGAAATGGATATTAATATGAAAATAAGTGTTTTTCATAATTGTAAAAATTAAAATGGATTTAATTGAGTGTGGTAGTGGTGCTGGTGAAAAAGAAAGAAAGAACGTTCATTTCCATCAATCTTATCACGATCAGATGATGGAACAATTGGTTGTTCTGTTTATCAGTGTGTATGCTGTTGTTGTGCGAAGCCTGTGATTGTAGGTTAGTGGCCTTTTCTTAAAAATTTTAAATTCCAACAAAATGATCAAGAAAAGAAATCAATCAGAAGTATCAACAAGAGTCTGCCTCAAACAGAATATTAATTCTTATTACGAAAAAATATTATTACAATTTGTTTCTGCTTGGTAAGTCCAGTGTCTGTTTTTTTGGAAAGTATAACGTCATATTATATGGTGGGTGGTGGTATTTTTTCATATGCTGTTATTACGCACAGATAAAAGTTTTCATTGGGTTTCAGTTCATCGCGCATTAGAGAGGAAAGTGGTCTTCTGGTTCCTTTTAAATGTTATTATTCATAAAGAATGTCATGTTTGAGATTGTAATATTTATATGATGGTAGGTTTTATGAAAAATGTTTAATTAAATAGGGGTCCAAGGAGAAGGTTTCCTATTGAAGATGATTATGGGCCAAGACCTAAGCGATCCAGAGGTCAGTTTCTGTTTTCCATATTTGCACCGTGATTAAGATATTTTATCGTAACTCTCTGAACCTGAACCGTTTTATTGTTCATAGGACCATACGATTACTACAAGGGTGGTGGAATGGGTAACCACTACATGGAAAGAGATGGAGGTCCAGAACCTTCATCAAGTCGATACATACGTGAAAGAAATTATGGCGGACTTCGAAAAGTATGAATGATTTGTTTTTCCATTCAATAATTAAATTTAAATATTATTTCATTCAGGGCTCAACGCAAATGTATTCGGACTATATGGTGAGAGACTATCACCATCGGCCACCCCCAATTGCTCCACTTCCTTATCCTCCTCCTGTAAGATAATATTCTATCAATTGATTGAGTTGATATATTAAAATAATATTCTTTGCATTTGCTTTGCAGCCACCGTTTGATTCACTTCCTCCACCACCGAGGTATTATGATGGACCCCCATTACCCGAATTTCCACCAGCATTACGGTCAGCCGCAAGTCATAGTCACCGAGCATCCAGCCCTGTAAGTAGAAAATTGCCACCAGATCAAATATTTTAATTATGGATATATAAACTAAATTCACTACTAACATATATTCCAGTACGAGAAATCAGTTTCTGAGTTTCTTCGTCGCACTGGTGATAATCGTCGGGATCGTGAACGTGAAAGAGAACGCGAACGAGAAAGGAAATATCGTGAAAGAAGATAAAAAGAAGGAAGAAAAATTTGTTTATTTTTTTCATCATTGTAATTTCATTATCATACGCAGCAATCATTAGTTGTAGAAAATTGACTTTGATTTGTTTTTTAACCAATTATAATTATTATGATTAATTAAGCTTAATTAATGTGCAAATTGTTGACTGTTCTTATAGAATCTCCTAAATGAAAAAAAAAACCAATTATGATTTTTACATTGATGAGAGCCAATGAGAGGAATTATAAAAACTAATGATACAAATGTGAAGAGAGGAAATTCCATGTTTCTAATTGTACTGCTTCAAATCTTTCTTTAACTGTACTTTCTCCCCTCTAAAATACTACTATATTCAACTCTGAACTGATTCACATTTACTTAAATAATAAGATTTTGATAATAAAATCATCAATTTGTTAATCACATGTAAAACTTAAGTCATTTCTACCATAATTATATTTAGAATATGAATGTTAATGAACCACCACCATCCAGTCATATATTTAAATTAGCTACTAACTGAAGTTTCTTGAGTCTGGACAAGTGTCACCACTAAACGCAAAGAAACTAGAAAGGAGTTTCACAGTTTTAGAAGAATTCCAAGGGAATTTACACTATCATATTATTCTTGAAGTTGATGATCACCACTAATTCCAAACTATCATCAATCATCACAAAGTGAATCATTCAACTCTTTTATTTTTCATTCTAGTATTTTAAAGCACAAATAGTAGATTGATTTATTTATTTATTATATTTTAACTATTCCTCCAGGAATTACAACCTTGGATTACATCATGGATTTAGATGAAACTTACGTAGTCCTGCTTGATTTTCTAAACCCTTTATCTAGTAACGTGGTGCATGAGAAAAACTCTCAAGACTATGTTACAATCCTCTCAACCAATAATTGTCCAGAACAACCATCGGATAAAAACCATTACGATGATTTGTTAGATTTTCTAACTCCTTGTGACTCTCTGGAAACTTTGACTTTGAACAAAAATCAGGCTAACGTCTCGCTAAAGAATAATCCAGCTAAGCCAAAAATAAACCAATGGCCCAAAGCTATTTTCGAAAATAGTCCTCAAATCCTGGAAAATGAACAATTGTCCAGTAATATAGTAGAGAATAACGTTAGTCTTGTCCATGTATCGAGTCCCGAAAAAGCAAAAGACCGTAGAAGTGTTATCGAAAATAAATCTGGTGCCCTCTTTATCAAAAGCAGAAGAGCAAATAAGTGTTACTTTTGCCCGAATAAATTCTATCCTAAAAGCCATCGAAGCCGTCATTTACTAGTACACCTCAATGAGAAATCATTCAAATGTAATTATGACAAGTGCAAAAAAAGATTTGTGGACGCGTGGCGCTTAGAGCGCCACAGAAAAACGCACGAGAAAGAATTCACATGCAGAATCTGTGGCAAAGTGGTTAAAACGAAACGAAACCTTCATCGTCATACACAAAAAAATCATTTAAAGGAGGACAATTTCCAGTGTCCCATCTGCGGAAAAACTTTTTCACAAACGTCAAATATGAAGAGACATAAGATGAACCTACACAACATGAGATGAACCTACATTAAAAGATGTTTTCTCAAATTCGATCTAATTTTACTTTAAAATTTTTACATTTATTATTTATACTTTTATAAATTTTTCAAATGATTATATGATGTTAATTACAGAGTAAGCATTTTTTGAATACTTAATTGACATGACAAAGACATTTGCTCCTGAAATTCAAATTAACGATCCTTTTAATTAAATAATATGCTTATTTTATTTTTTGTACCTCTGACGAACGAAATAAATAAATCGAGAATTTAATAAATAGTACCTTATTATTGTTTTACTTAAATCCTTTTTGCACTGCCAATAAAATTCAAAATGCCATAATATTGAATGTAATAATAACAATGTAATATTTTTCAATGACATGAAATAATTCCAAAAACGGTTAATCAACATCCGCATTGTTTCCTAACTTCTAATTTATTTAGACATTTTCTCAATAATTGTTCTACATTCTAAAGCATAATAATAATATTCTACAAAAATGAAGAAAAATTTTTCATTTATGTTTATATTAAATCAAACTTACAATAGTTTTGTATTTCAATTACATATTTGTCAAATCAAACTTGTGTGTAATATTAGAAAAGTTTAAAAGCAAAATTTTCATGTCCAATACAAATATATTAAGTCCTAGAACAACCAAGAAATCCAACAGTACAATTATGCGTTTCTTCCGGTTTCGGTTCAGTTATAACTTCTTCAATTGCTCCACTTGTATTAACATCATAGTCATCATTAGCTCCAAGTAACCAAAGTGGGGGGGATCTTACTTGTCGAAAATCACCGTCTTCTTGAGAACTTCCTAATCCAGTTAAACTAATGCCTAATCGACGATTCAGTTCATCTAATCCAACTGTTGACATCATTGTTGAATTTGTATAACCTAAGAATTTACAGATCCTAAATCCCATTTCTAATGTCCAATGTGTACTGCAATAAGGATGCCAGGATCCTTTTACTTGAACAAGTACATAGCCAAGAAGATCTTTAGGTCGATGTCTAATTGAGATGAAAAAACAAAATATATTTAGTCGTTAATTTAACAACGTCTCTTGTAAAATGTTTCCTCTCCCTCATACATGTTGGAGAGAGGACACGTAATTAACTACTTTTTTTTACCCTCGGAGTCTCACCTGTTAAGTCTGAGATTTCTCAAATTTTCCGAAATCATGGTGCAATGTTGCTCATCCCTTCCATTTTCACAGTCTTTGTTAGAGTCACAGACAAGATTTTTGTGGACACATTTCTGTTCTGATATTTCATCAACACTGGATATAGGCATAAAGAAGAAGTCAATACATTTATTGAATTATAAATTAAATGATAGTGATGAATGGCATAAGGAGTTATTTTGTTATTTATATAAATGTAAGTAAATTTAACTTACTTTTTATTGCAATAGAAAGGCTTTGAAATTGTGGAACATAAACAGTCTTTTTCATCACTCCGATCAACGATTTTTTTTGACGATGGGAAATGTTTTTGGTTATCCATACACTCAAATCGTCCATTGCATCTTTTCTCTTCTGGGAGACAAACAGATGTTCTGCAAATACAATGATTCTAACAATAAATTACTAACAATTTTATTTATAATCTTATCATCATTCCTTCGATCTCATTACTTTTATTTTCAGACATTAAAAATTAAGTTTCATTATTTCCAATTAAAAAATATATTTTTCTTACGCTTCGCATTTGAAATTTGGACTTAAGCATTCTTGTTCTTCCGAAACATAAGAAATACTGCTGTTTCTTGATGAGGACGAGAAAGGCAGTGCACCTTCTAGCATGGACCCGTTTTGAGTCTCGAATTTATCCTCAGTCGAATTATAATATAACTGGTAATGTCCCTCAGCACCACTTTCTTCCCCTGAGGATGACGATAATAGAGACGATGAGTCTATTGGCTCATCACCAAAACTACCATTTTCCGGTAAGGATGAAGATGAGACAAGTGAGCCCGTTGACACTTGGGCTGGCCAAGGTGATTCACCACGGTTAATGTCTTCCACTGACGATGACGACAAAGATAGGGATTCAGCAGGGGCATACGTACCACTATCACTATGCGGCGTCGACAATTGAACTCTCTGTCCTTCTTGATTAATGTAATGGTATGTAGTAGTTGGTGGGGTTCTATTGAGCAGTGCAATTAATAGTACTACAATGCAGATGATAAGTGTGAGAATAAAAACCCACCACGCAACTTTCTTTGCTAAATCTAATCGTCGTTGATATCGATATGCAAGATTTGGATCAATATATTCTGAATTATATCCTGGAGTCCATGTTCGATGGAAATAAAGACACAACCCCATGATATATCTGAGATGATGAGCACTGCTACTGCTAGATGATCACTGATCAAATTAACAATTAATAATTATGCTGCATCCGGTCATGGATCTAATGGCAGCACGTACATTAATCCTCCCCCTTTAATTACTTCCTGAAATAGATAAGTACTAAAGAGTGGTAAACAAACTGTCTAATCAATCACAAGCAAGTTTTCCGCCAACTCCGGAAATTTTACCAATGCACCCCAACAACAGGTTTTTGGCGTACTGCTATTATCCTTAATGAAATGTCTTTCGATCTTGTCGTCTACTTATCCAATTAACACAGAATTTGAATTGTGTTGCTTCTTAATTCCCTATCATTGGGTAATTCAAATAATTTGTTTAACTAACTATTCCCATGATAACATGTACTTAACTTTAAAATAGAAATCTTAATAATAGCTGTAAGGTAAATAAATAACTGTGTGAGGATTCATTGAATCATTAAATTAGTTCCGCTTTTAAAATCTAAGCTAGTTTAGCATATAATTTTAAAGTATATACGGTTTATGGTTAATATATTGATAGTAGTAGTGCATAAGTACCAATTTAAAATCTTAATTTTCCATCCAAATCCTTGAATACAACAACAACCTACAAACTATGAAGTTAAACACTTTAAACTATGTTGTTAAACTATAATTAACATTTACCCCATAAAGGCGAGGACTAATATTCATTTGTAGCAGAGCTCCTACAATAATTAAAATCTCCAAAGTTATTTTATTGAAAAGAAAATGTGGGGACATTGAGAATGTCGCATATTACCCGTTCATAGTATACAACTAATATTTATTAATTTAGTTAATGTTAAATAATGTTAATACAGTAATAGTTACATATTAAATAGCTGAATAAATATCCTTATGCGATTTTGAAAAATACTAAATCATCTTATGTCTTTTTTTCTTAATAACAATTAATCGTCCAAATCCGAATGATTAAGAAGAACCCGTTTGGAGTCCCCTGTCTGTAGATCGGTGATGATTTTCTATAAATCCAACAATATACATTTACTTTACATGTGATTTTAATTTCAATTATTGTTTCAAGTCAAACAGAAAATGTAATATATTACGCCAAAAAGCTGTCGTCGTCTTCGTTCCCTTCGTCGTGCAAGAAGACAACAACAACATGAGACTAATGAGACGGCGGTTAGGAAAACCAAAACCATGAATCCAGGTATTAAAAGTTCTCCCTCTAGTCCCTATATATAAACCAAAATTCAGATAATACTCGCAATAATATCTATATTACCCGAATTCTTATCTTACCGTAATATTTTCCATGGTGGCTTCAGTTTTTCTGATGAGAGTGACGAGTTGTTCTCTTAAATTTCGAACTTGTTCATCCTCCGTCTCATTTCCAATGGATGTGACATTCATTCGAATCGTTGTTGTTGTCTCTGAACCATTTGTAGAGTTATCTCCAGTCCAACCACTACTAGTAGTGGTCATGGTCGTCATGAATGTTGTCCCATTGAAGTCTTTACCCCTTAAACCTATGCCACTACTGCTGTCACTGTCGTTAACATCAGTCGAAGACTGTCCTGTAAGGAGACTGTGACGATGGGGTGAAGTGATAAAGAATAGGAGGGCAAGTGATAAGGAAAGGATGATAAGAAGAAAAAGAAGGCAAGGAAATATACAAGGATTATGTTGAGAATTGCGTTCTATTGTTCGCGACAAATCATCCTCGACATCTTCACCACGAACTCGACGATACTCTAGATTACTTCCTTTGCGACTCATTTTCTAAATTTCCAATAATAAACAATAAACCTAACTAAATATTTCTTTCGCCTTTATGTTTAACTGTAAATTAATAAGTGATAAATGAATATAATATGATTATAATCTGAGTTGACTGTTCGATTCAAAGAACAAGAGAAGATGTGAACGAATGTTGGAATCCGCATGGAGGAATGGAAATGAGATCAGTGGACGCATCTGTCGTCTAATGACTAACAAGTGTTTCTCCTGAAACATGTTGGTTGCTCTTGCGGTTTCCAAAACTAATCAACATACATTCATTAACTTAAATGTCTGTCATGCATTTAATTAATATCTACAGTAATTACAAGCAATTATTAGGTGTGTGCATGGATGAAACATTTTAAATTCACGACATTTCGGATTCTCAATAAATTCCGGTTGGTTCATGAAATGCGAAAGCAATAATTTTAACGTTGCTTGCAACATACACATCTCAAATTGCTATTGTTGTTATAATATTGATATGATGGTATATTATTGATACAGATGCATAATTCTAGAAAAAATTATTAGATAACAAAATATGCTTCTCTCTAATACGAATAAGGAATAAGTAAATAAAGGAAGTGGAATAACCATAATAGTCATAATAATTTTGTTCAGTGAGATCAACACACTTTAATTTATTGACGGCGACGAGGGTGATATACATTTCGCTTAGAAACTTAACATATATCTATACAATATTCATATAATAATGATAATGGTAACAACAGAGCAGGATTAAAATATGCGGTATATTTTATTTATAGGGCTCTTTACTTCTGTAAGAGTAGTAGCATTAATAATTTTAGCCATATCTAATAAAACAGATGCATCTCTCCAATGTCTATCTATCTTCTTGTATTATTACAAGAGAAATGAAGTTAGAACTGTAAAATAAGAAAAAAATAAATTAACCTGTCCGTAAATATCAACGGCTAATAAATTGCTCCCAACAACTCCTCTCAACATTATAAAACAAAAAACTCATGTCCATCCCTCTCAATGAATAGTGTGTAATGTTAACAGTTCTGTCAGTTCTGTGCCTTATAATTATAATTGTATGAATATTATCTTGTGACACATTATCATATCACACATTATGTGGTAACAATATAGTATTATTAATGTAGTTGTAGTAGGTATACTCACAATAGACGATATTAGTTTTTTCTTCACAGGGATAATGAGACTAGAGATATTAAAAATTTCATATAAAATGCCCCCATTATGTTTAAATGTTGGCAGTATGTCTTGTGTGGTCCAGGATGGAATGCAGGAGAGAACATGAGTTTTCGTTTCAGTATCTTCTTTTTGTTTTTTTTTTCTAGATTCGTAGATTCTGACGAGGGATTGTGAATGAAAAATCTAAAAAATCAAAAGAACAAAAACAACCACAAAATATACAATCAAACCGTAAAGTAGTTGTAGTAGTAGTAGTGATGTTAGTGCTGGTAAAGAAGAGGGCGAATGTTTCAACGATTCGAGATCAGATGGAAGATTTTTGTGATGACGAAGAGATGCACCATTGATGAGAGAATGAAAAAACAGTGTAAAATAAAGATGAGCATCAAATCTTGTCGGACGACTTGTGTTTCTGGAGGGGGTTGAACATTTTGAAGCCAAACTCCTGTGCTGTAGTAGGAATCTAAGAGGGCATCTTTTTCTATGTAACGGGCATAAAGCCAGGACTGTAGCTCTTTCTTATCTGTCGGCACCTGCATTAAAAAATTACCCATTAATGAATGACTATTATAGGGATTGGATTGTATCATGTAAAAGGAATCATACTTGGTGAATAGGATATACACGATAGTGTAAATAAATGTCACACGGAGGTACACAACCAGTGACGACAGCAACAAGGTCCAATGGATTGCCATTTGGATAAGCGATTGTCAAATCCACAATAAATTTCAGTCCATCACGTTCAGGCCAATCCCAAAAGTTAGCTTCATTGTTCACTTTAGCTGCTAAATTTTAAGGGAAAGCAAATCAAAACATATTTCAAATCCTATATATTATTCATTTATATTTAGAAAATAATCTACCAATATGTTCAGGGTAATCTTCAGGGCCAATTGTATCAACTATGGCTTGAATAGCACCCATTCTTGGTAGAGTTACATGATCCAATTCCCGAATTCCCAACTTTTGACAATATCTGGAGGAAATAATATTACAAAGAACATTATAAAGAGAAATTAAAGAATGGATTGTTCATCAGATAAACTTCCTATACCGATTGCTAGTCTCTTTACGTTTCCTGAGAAATCCACCCTCAGGGAATAAAACCAACCATTTTCTCTTCCGAGGCAAATAAAAATTCTTCAGAAATGAAACAAGATCTAAAATACTTGCTTCTCGTCGACTACGACCCTGTAAGATTAAGAAAAGTCTAGAATTTGTCGTCTTTATCCCCTTATTTGAAGTGCGGTGATAAGTATAATCTGCGCAAGCAAGAAGGCCTGTGATAGAAATTAAAGAAAGTATTGAATATCAGAATCCTTACAGCGTTAATGAAAAAATCGCCATGAAGATACGAAACAATTCCAAAATTAGTGTATTTAAAAACAGCATCCATGATCCAGTTTAAATTTTGTAAGAGAAAAGGTTTAGTAGTAAAGGCGGCCATTAAAAGAGGAACGTCAGATGTTGATTGATGATTCACAAGAACTAGAGTCTCTTTCAGACGTATTCTGTCGGCTATGAAAAAATCACCAGATTCCACAACTGTAATCAAGAATAAGATAAACAGGATCACTACAATTTCTTTTCTTTCTTTCGCTTTTTGAAGTTTGAAAATATTTTTTATATTTTTGTTCTTTGAATTTACTTCGATAACCAGCAGAATGTGACCAAAAGGCGACCATGGTAAGAAGCCAGTGAAAGAGTTGTCCCTCGATCCAATAATAGAGTTCTGGATTGATTAAAACTAATGGTTGAAGGAGAACGCACCATACGACATATGTCGGGATACAATATAGATTGTTTATCAGAACTAAAATTCCTCGAATCACCCACCAGATTCTGAAAATCACAACAAAAAAAACCCAACATACATGACTTCTTTCGAATTATATAAAATTCATTTGCGTAACGTTGCCCAACTTTACTTACTTTTTAAATATATTACAAAAGTAGCTCATTTTTACTGTTGCGCCTTTGTCCTAATTGGTTTGAGGATTCGAATTTGATTTGATGACGATTCTGATTCTGACGTTTAATTTCAATTATGGAACGGTACCAGTTTACCAGTACATGTGAAAAATATAAATTTTAATGTTCTTCTACTGTTGAATTTGCTACTACATCTGCTGCTGCTATTCCTTTTGACATCTTCAAACTGAGCGTCGATATAAGAACAAATGAAAATTCAATTCCCAATTCCAAGTCGTAGAACACTGTAATTGCAAAAAATATTATTATATAAGGTAAACAGTTTGAGAGTAAGAGAGGTCCTCTTGGATTATGTTGTTAAATGTTTTGTTTAAATGCACAACTTAACGAAACAGCTAATAAAACAACTGCTAGTCTGCTGATTTGTCCATGAGACATTTGATTGTTAAATGTTAAAGAATGCTTTTCTTGAAATTAACAATTTACCAGAATCACAGCATTCACAATACAATAATTATAGTACACAGAGTTTAATTTACATGCAGCAGAGTTCTAGAGAAATATATTGTGTTTTATTGCGGAAATGGAAGGTTATTAGTATTGGTGGTGAAATGAAAAAACTCGTTAGCCTTCCAATTTTCAAGTCCAAGTCCTCTGCTGCTGTTGTAATACTACCAATACTACCAATAATAAGCCCAATATAAATAGTACATACATATGAAACGAATTGAAGAAAGGGAAGAATGGTGATCATTATATGATTTCATAATTTTCTACTAGATTTTGAAGGAAAACTAATTGCTTGGAAGGATATTAAATAGTCACTAGAGAGTCTTAGAAGAGCCTCTAAAGACAATCCGTATCCCTTCTTAACTATTTTTACATTTGCACCAAAATTGGACATCAATATTAATATAATGAATTTTCTTGACACTGTTATCTATATCGGCACGATTTCCTCTGCTGTTTTATTAAAGGAAAACTAAAATCACATTTAAATTTAATTTCTACCCTAAATTAGGTAGCCCGTCAAGTTAGATTTCATATTTCAAAGTAAGTCTACAATAGAATTATCAAAAGTAATAATTAGTGAATAAACGGAAACTGAAAAAATCCGTATTGCCAGTCTCTGTGAATGAATATGAATATGATTCATCGAATTCAACACCTGAAAAACGAAATAGCTCCCTGATTCATCGCTCCCTGCTAATCACAACACCGCTCCCACTCCATTTCAATAAATTTAAAATCCCATTGAATTTTTTTCAAGTTCAAGCTGTCTTTATCATGAAATCCCGAATAAAATGATTCATTAATTAAAGGTAATTCATTTTATTCATAAAATTAAATGAATTACGAATCATTTTATTCAGGATTAAATGAATTACCTTTAATTCGTGAATCATTTTATTCATGATAAATAAAGCTTATGAACTTGTGATTCTATGGGAAAAAATTTAATGTGATTTTAAATTTATTGAATTGTAGTGAGAGTTAGTGGGAGCGGTGAATTAGGGAGCGATGGTTAGGAGCGGTGAATCAAGTAAGCGATTTCTTCACACCAGTGAATTCAACTATCCAATCATTTTTCAATTACTAGATAGAGCAGAAAGAGCCCTCCGCGGTTCTAATGTAATATTTAATAATTAATTTTTATGATTATCAATTACCATTGTCGTCGGGTACGCGTAAGAGATATAAAATTACATTCAAGATCAAAATAAAATCAAACCTTCTTTTTCAAAATTCAGTTGAAATGAAGTCTAAAGTAATACAAGTTTTTTCGTACAAATAAAATTTCAGTGTCAATATTCACTCTTCACTTTCGTGCCACGTCTCATATTCCTTTGCATGAACTTAACTGACTGACCTGAAGATCATCAGCCTGCATAACATGTAATGTTGTTTAGCGTAGTTAAATTGTAGCCTTTGCCTTATTTATAGGTCTGTATTTATTATAGTATTATGATTTCAATCAATATAAAATCATATATGAAAGGAAAGATAATTTCTCAAATTCAATTGCAACTAGAACTACTCAGATAAAAATGAATGAGAAAATGATAATGGTTGAGTTTAATATTATGCAAGAATGAAATTGACATTTGCCCCTTGTTCCTTATCATTTTAAACTATTGACAAATGGCTAGAATGATAAAAACTTAATACGGTGCTGATAAATAGATATATACAATCTTGTTTTGTAAACGATATACACAAATAATGCAAACTAACGAATCGTCTCCAGCGGAAAACTTAAAGGTACTTTAAAAATACACAATAAACGTCAATTTCATGTCAATGGACTTGACAAGATTTGAGAAGTTGGAAGTGCGTAGAAGAAATAATAAAAATTACGAATACAAGTACGAAATAATAATTAGTCATGTGCTCATAATCACCATTAAACGTTGGTTTGTTTGAATGATGAATGAAGAAAAGTTTTCCATGCTCAAATCGAATGTTGGCTTGGTATTCGAGATTTGAAATATTACTACTACTTTTAAATGATACGTGTAGGTGGTAGGAAGAACACACCGAATGATGAAATGCTTTCAAAAGTAAGAGTTTCAAAAATATCTTCTTAAGCAATCTACTTTTTTGAAACTTTTCTGTACAACTTGTTGCCTCTTTCATAGAAAATTAAATGTCAAGGGTGAACAATATGAAAAATTTAAAAACTAAAAACTGTATGCTTACCTTTCAAGTTTGAACTAATAAAAATATTCCTGGTCCTTCCTTTTTGTCTAATCGCAAATCGATCCCAGCTAGAGTTTATAAAATGGCGACAAAACTAAATATCACACAGATGGAGGAGACACAAGACGAGAATTAAAAATTAAAGAACCCTCTCCTTGAAATGAAAATGCATTAAATCAATAATTTAGTACGGTGTATTGTCAATTGTTATTTCAATTTGTAAAAATGAGTTTTCATAAGAGCTTTATTTATATTGAATAAAATTGGGGAGTCCACTTCTGATAAATTGACGAGTAGAATTTTAAGTGTTTTGACAATATCTATCTGACACCTTAAAGTTAAATGATAATGTTGTGTGCAATTATTTTATGGGATAATTGTTGAATCCAGTAATTGTATATTTATAGTATTAATGCTACTACAACTTCAACCACCATTTAAAGTTAATTTTTGCTATTCGTTCACACTATACCGTCCTCCTCTTTTTGTTACGCCGAATGATTTGCAACACAAACTACATCTTTACTATTTTAAACTTACCGCCAATAAAATCTCAGGAGCCATCTGAGATTCGCTCCAATGCTGACACAATGATGCCTGCATTCTGCTTTCCTGGCACATGTCCTTTCATGTGAACAACAGCCATGTCATTTCAAGCCATTCAAGTCAGCACCCACCTTTTACATACCCTTATTAAGGGGTGTAAACCCTTGTTGCTTACAAATAGTTACAAAAACATGTTTATCTTGGTGTTGCAAGGCCTTGAATATTTCAGCAGCGCCGCTGCCAAGTTAAAAACATGTCTATCTCGGTGCTGGAACGCTTGAAACATTTCGGCAGCACCGCTGCCAGGTTAAAAACATGAATAACTTGGTGCTGTAAGGCTTGAAATATTTCTCTAACCAAAACTGGCAGGTTTAAACTGCATATTCGCAATAACAAACTGCATAGTAAAATTCAAAAACTGCAAAGTCGCAATTACAAACTGCATAGTAAAAATCAAAAACTTCATAGTCGCAATTACAAACTTCATAGTAAAAATCAATAACAAACTAAAAAGTAAAAATCAAAAACTTCATAGTCGCAAATAGCAAACTGCACAGTAAAAAACAAAATGTGCATAGTCGCAACTGCATAAATAACTATCGAACGAGTTGACCGATGAAATTTTGTACACTTGTTTATGATGTAAATACAAAGATTAAGTTCGAAAATGAGCAAAGTCGTTCAAGTGGTTCTTGAATGGCTGCTCTATGAATATTTCTAAAGTTTTATTAATGATAGTTTATGCTCTGTTCTTGGTCATGAAGTCAGATTGGGAGCATTTTTTTTTAAATTTCCCAAAAAAACTTAGAAAAATTTTACTCTGGCCCTAGATACCGTAATTTTACCGTCTCATCATGTTTTTCTTTTTAGCCCCATTAAAGAGCTTTTGCAATTGTTAATCGTGTTCTCCCGTCTGTAAACACGATAACTCAAGAACACGTCAACCAATCAAAATGAAATTTTGCACACTTACTTATAATGCAAATACAATTTTTAATTTAGAAGATGATCAAGGTCGGTTGAGTGGTTCTCGATTAGTGATACTCAATATGGAGCGCAAGGAATTTATAAGGGAAATCTTGTTATTGGGCTGTGGTTTTAACAAATTTATGGAGGAATTCATCTGCCCTGTGGACGGGCTTCCTCAATTTGCACGCACGTTTTTGCTGTTTTTTTACAATATGTTTATTACAAACACATTACACGAAATTACTTGTTTTAGATAAATTTTTATCACATATAATCTATAAATGATTCGCTAACAAAACGTTCAGTATTTCATATCCGATCAGAGGAACATAAGTTTTCATATACTCAGGGACAAATTGAAACGACTGCTGAGTTATTGCTTCACTGAACTCTTCTTTCCAACTTTACCTTCTTTAGTTTTCAATATATCCATGAGTCTTTGGAAATTTTACATGCTGTCAGATTGATTTGATTCCCTTAGGAGATAAGCACTTTGTTAAACTCAGCCTCTTCATTTGGCAGCATACTTTGCAACTTCGCTGTATTTTTTTTTATTTTTCTATTTCTTTCAAACGTCATAGTATTAGTAAAATCAGCTTCAGAATTTATTGGAATAAATCATTTTATTCTATTACGTTGTTTACAACACCCTTTAAATGTGTTTCCGATTTCCTATCTCTGTATTAAGTAAATGATCAAAATCCATATTTCATACATCAAATGATTACTGTACTAATTCATTAATCCTATAATTTACAGATTTGTCAGATTTGACAGATTTCTTGCTAAGGTGTTTCCATGGTTTTCATTGAGAGGATTTTTCCACTGATATAAAACAAAACCTTGTTCAGTTGAACGTTCGGGGAATTCGTGACTAAAGCTAAAAAATAACAGTCGTCAATGAAGCGAAAGGAAAAAGAACTTGTAGTTGCAGTAATAATATTATGAAAATGGAAGATTGTCCATATTTGTCTAAGGTGATTACTCTTCTCTCTACGTTTCCCGTTAACTTAAATATTCTTCACAGAGATAGTGATGATAATGAGTGTCAAGATTCATGAAAAATTCAACTTCTAGGATTTCAGATGACAAATTACGACACATGACTAAAATCACCAACACTGTATAATAATACTTAGTGTCCATCTCAAAAATATGCTTTACTTGCTTGCTTACTTATAAATTGCGAGTTTGCAACCTTGACGGCGGACTCTGTTCTGTTTTTTATAAGGCTTCACTAATCAATAAAATGCTAATGTCTGGCTATTATTTATATTGGAATCCAAGCAAAGGGAAATGAATAAATATTCGACATGAACAGGAATTGATGAATCTTATTCTCATCTTATAATAAATGCGAATATATTTCTCGACCACCCCATGATGATTATCGAATATCCAATCATAAGTAAACATTGAATGAAATAGCACAGCAGTAGCAGATGGGAATGGGAAACGCAAAATGTCAAGTTAAAAGATATTCGCGAAAACTCTGCTGATTTGGAATTGAAACAGTTGAGAATTACAAGTTTGTGGAGAGGCTTTAAAGAAGACGCACGAAAGGAAGATAACAACGTGGATATAGAAGGAAACCCGTGTCTCATTTCTACTTTAGTTCTTCTCTGAAATCTCTCCCAGTCAGACTAAAAGTTCTTTGGAGAAATACTAACACCAAATTCAAGACCAAACACCAACTGCACTACCGTTTTGCTTGAAAAGATGTGTCATATTCTGCTCTGAAAAAAATCTATCTTCTTTGGCAAACAATAAATACAATAACATAACGTATTTGGTAATATATGCGGTGTGGGTAAAAGTTGTTGAAACGCAATAGTGAAAGCATTAAAGCGCCAATTGAGACAAATTGTCACATTCACATTTCCCTTTTTCATGATAAGTTTTATAATAATCTTTGTGTGTGGGTGGAACACATTTTTTGTAAAATCTGTTTAAAAATAAACCAGTGCATTCAACATTAATATAATGCATGAAGGAAGTGCTAAACTCCTGTGTATAATAGTGGGAATTTTACTGCACGGATTTTTGGTCGAAGGATTATGGTGCGATAGAGCACCACATGGCGTGAACGTTCCTAAAACTCCGGGTGACAATGGATTCAAGATCGTCATCAGCGGTGATCCTGATAAACCGGATAAATACATCCCAGGAGCTGTGTACACTGGTAATCTCATTCATTAATAATACATTTTCTCGGAAATCATCTTGATAACGCCATTCTCATTAAATCATTTAGTAGAATTTTCTTTTGTCATAAAATGTTTGATTTCACAAACATTGGTGTGTTGCTCCAGCACAACAATCTTAATCTTCTTTTGGGTCGACTGATGGCACCCTTTAGATTAGATGACTGCAGTAGTTTACTTTTTGTTTTAAAGTTAAGCAGTGGTGAGAAGACAGGAGAGAATTAGAGATAAGGAAAATGAATAAAGGAAAGTCGGATTAGTTGTTTTAGGTAAAATAAGATGGGAAAGGAAACATTTAAGTTGACGACTGACTATATATACATGTACTATGCATAGAATAATTCGTTTGGGACTTGGAGAAAGTTTTGTTTCATCATGACAGGGAAAGTAAGATGAGGCTTATCATACATAATTCAAATTAGGTGAAAGCAGAGTGAGAAAGAAAGTGACTTGGATGGAATTATTGTCTCAATAGCAGCAAAGTTAAAGTTAGAATAAAGGGACCCTCTCTCTTGTACTCGTCTTCCCAAGTGAAACTTTAACTTTACAAAAGGTAATAGTGAGTAATGGACTGAGCAAAAACATCATTCTCATGTCATCCATATATCACCCACAACACAACTTGTTAATTTACCAATATACATAAGGGTCTTTTTACTGCCAGGAGGGTGTTTTGACGGCATCATCGCAACCCCTTCGATGATATACCTCAGACTTTGCTAAATCTGAAATTAAACACATTTTTCATTTCCATGTGTTTGTCAGATGTCAAATCTCGCCTTTACCAAACCAGTGGTAAACATTTAATTGATATACCTTGCAGAATGGCTATAATATACTCAATGAATGAAATTGAAATGAGGGATCCATCTTTCTTCTTTAGAGTCCCTGGTGAGGAAGGAGTAATGATATATTGTCATTTGATAATCCCTTCGCGTAATCTTTTTACATCAAGTCACATTGGTAAATAAAGAATCGTCGATTATTGGAGGCTTATTCAATGAGCATTTATCATTTTAGGAGCCATAAAGCATAATTTTATGTTGCAAACAGATATTTCTATTTTATACTATCATTTAAAATACACTATGAGTACATTTTGCAAAAAATGAATACTTACAATTTATTATCACAATGCCCTACGTTAAACTAGATAAAAAATAATTATCAAATGACGTCTTTGGTTAGCGATTGAATGAAAACTGACATCAAATGTCTTTTTTGGTTGAAAACTGCATTTTAACTAGATCTAATTAGCATTTAATTTTAAACAAAACTTCAAAAGTGTGTACAATAAACATGACGATGATACTATCACTACGATGTAGATTATTTTTTTAAATTGTTAATTTAATTTGATGTGACATTTTTTCTTACTGACGATCATTTCCAATCTTGAACGTGTATAAATTAATTTTAACCAAAAGAAGCCTATAGTTACTTGACTTGAACAAGAATTCTATTCATCAGTTTCTGGTATTCATCTTGATTCGGGATGTTTGAACATTTCATAAGTTGAAATACACTCATTGCTAAAAAAGCTCTGCACAAGTTTATAATGATAGTTTGTGGTGCAGTATGTAGGGTTAATTAATATATCTGTTGGGTAATCCTACAGTTATATATATATATATATGTCTACGAAATACTTACAACACGTCAAACTATCTTGCATAAAAAACAATCCATTTTATTTTGAAAATGCATTAATTTGTTATAGATTTGAGAGCAGTGAAAATATAGTTTGTGGCTGTATTGTGAAAATTTAGTATGAGTTTTGTAGATGTTTCTTTCAATGTTCAAGAATCCGCTCAAGAGAATTACAAGTAAAACATTAACATTAGCTCTTTGGTTTTGGGTACTCTTGAAAAAATATTCCGTTAACATGCATCTGACTCTGTTTTCCGGAATATTTAGAACTTATGGTATATTATGTAATATGGTACAACTTGTAATATGGAGAAGTAATCAAAAGCAGAATGTAAAAACATGTGGCATTTTACTGATAAATTTTATACGATCGAGTTTTTTTCTTACTATTAGTATTTATAGTTTCTAGTTCATTACAGCAAAGTACGATGCAAAAATGGGAGAAAAGGTTAGTTTTAAGATGCATTGGAGAAAAAAATCCCAAAGTATATTCTAGAATCCCTAGAAAGTACACATAATAAACAATGTATAATGTATTCTTCGTAAAATCATAATAATTTCGAAGCAAAATCGTCTATTTGACAAGCAGAATTAGAACAGTTGACATCATTCTGACCTCTCTATGACCTCAAAAAGTGTACGGCAATTACCTTGAAACAAAATTGTAATATTGTAGAATTTCCATTATTTGCGATATAAGTGTATGTTTTCTGATCCCTTACAAGCACCCCGGGGGCAAGATGTATTGGTGGTGAATTGATAAAATTCACTGTTCTTTTTCGATTATAGAACATATGTATCTCCTGAAGATTAGATAATGGACCCAAAACATAATGTAAAGTTTCGCTACTTATCACATGATTTTAAACTTTTTTAGCGAAGTTTGAATAATTTACATAGCAAGTGTGAGAGTATAATATTGCCAGTTAAGACGTACACTTCCTTGAATTTGCAGTTTAATCGAGTGAAATAGATTGAAATGCTTTTATATGATCCATGACGATGGCTGAATGCCCTCCTCAGGAAAAATAATTAGTTAGTTCTGGCTCAAGTCCCATTTTATATGTATAAAATGTACCATAATAATCAAAACACATTCTTCATGCTCAGTTTCATTGAAGTAAACAAATTTTAAATATTTATACTTCAATTAGTATTTTGGCATTTTATTTGCCTTCGAGATTTATGCTATTTTTATGTCATTTCGCCATTTCCTAATCTAATCCATATGGTTGAATATTTGCAGCCATCTTTCATAAATAAAACTAGCAATTTGCCCATGACCCCATCTAAAAATGTACATTCATCTAAATTTTTTAAAGACATGCAGCCATGTAATAAATTATTAATTTACATAGATTATCTTTCAAAACCAAAATCCCTCCTAAAAAGAAATGAAAAATCAAATGCAACATAATTAATTTTGAAACGGTAACAATATTTTTAATCACATTAATATTAATTATTCTATTCCAAAATTCCTGATAATTTAGAAACAAAATCTTGCTTATATTAATGAAACGAGTGAAAGTTTATTTACGATCTGCATGAGAAATTCAGAGCAACAGGAAGTAATAAAAATGTTTGACATGCTTAGGAAATATTGAAATTCAACTTCATCCAAATATAGATAATAATATTCAGTTTGCTAATACCACTGGAATTTTTTTATGATAGAGAGAAGGGACCGTGAGTCTGGTGGGTTTTTATTTCACTTTTATGTTCCAAAATCTCTTTTAATTTCTAAAGAATTATAAAGTACCAAGATAAAACATCTTAAAAGTCATAATGCATCACATTGATATTTGTTCCAATGATTGTAACTGGAAAATAAAGTTGAATTCTCTGATTGAGTATTAGAGAGAATATATTGATGAGTAAAAGTTTGTGGGATTTAGACATGGACGTATTATCATCAACTATTAATCCAGTCCGCCAAAACGTCATTAGCTCTATATGTGGTTGAATCAAACAACCCGTTTGTGGTTTAGCCGAGGCAGAAACTGATGATGCAAAGCAGCACGTAGTAAGTAGTACAGTAGTGGTTTGTTGAAACCGTCAATTAAACATTATTATGGACTTTTGGGATTTTACACTTTCATTTTCAATTTTAGCAGATGAGCTAGTTGGATATTTCCAATTGTACAACAGATAATATTATTTAAAATCATTTGCAGTTCAAATATGCAAATATTTTTTAAACATCACATCTCTTTAAAAAACCTGAAAATCTCGAAAGAATGATTTTGAAAATTGCTTTTAAGATAGAATCTATAGAAGATTATAATTGAATGAGAAGTTTCTCGATGTCTCTTCGTCTTTTCTCTCAAAAAGTTGACTGCCTCAACTCATTATGTTCAGGAGCCGAGAAACACACATATTAGTGGTTGTTGAATCCCAAAACTCTTAGCATATACTGTACTAAAGGCTTTATTTTAATGTTAAAAGAATAACTCATCAAAACTTTCTTCACTGTTTAGATTGAATTTGATGGTATAATATCTTGTATGCTACGGTAATGACTATACTATTGTATTATTAGCAAGAAGCGTCATTGTATATTTCAGATTTTTGTTTTAATTTGGCTACATGTATTATGATAAATCATTTAAGAGGAGCTATAGTACGTAGCAGTATAATTAAAAGGGGATTTAGTAGTGGGGAGAATAATAAGTATTAATTATTTTCTAATGTATTTGTAACCCTGTGCAATGATGAGGAGGGTAGTAGAAGGTGTAGAAATGAGAAGAGTGAACTTGAGATAAATTTAGTAGAGCAGCTAGAGAAGACAAAGATTTATAAAGTGGGAAAGGACCCTAAAGGGGTTGGTAAGTGTCACTTGCAGAAATTGGAATGAGGAAATGTACTTATGTAATCGGTTTCTTCTTCCTCTCTGTGTCTCGTGTGTTCATGTGTTCCTGGGATCTTGTTTGTTCTCACCACAGGAGCAGGACACAAGACATATACTTAAACTGAGGTAAAATCGAATCGGAAACTTGGCGAATTTCCACTACTCAGCCTTATAGTATCTATCTATCTCATATAATATAGGATTTAAAATGATTCACTTGAATGAAAATATGTTTGTAAAATTCAAATATCATTTTGTGCACATGTTATGAAATCTATTATTTTAAACAATTGTTTCTTATTTTAATTGTCATTCTAATTTTAATATGAAGGATGATTATTCTGTTTATTCAAATCTCTGACATTAAGCAAGATAGAATTTTCTGATTCTAGTGATTAGCAGATGCTTTTACTCAAAGTATTTTTTCTCATTTCTTTCTTAAAGATTATCAGAATTCAGACAAGTTCCATCCTTCTATTGTTATGAAGGCAAAAGAAAGTTTCTTTGCTTGTGCACCTACACACATAAACAAATGGTTTTTCTACTATCCATTATTTTTCAACTCATCTCATAATGGAGGAAATTACTGAAAGTTACTCTCCCTCTTCTCTCTCTTATATTTCTTTCCTCTCTTTCATTGAGTCTAACGTGTTCAAGTATTAAAAATCCTACTTGAAGAAAATGGAAAATATAGCACACCATGATCACGAATAACTTAAGAAGAGTCTTAAGGAAAGAAGTGAAATGATTTCTACCCGGACAAACTTTCTCTTCTACTTTCACCACTTAAGAAATATTATTCAGCAGCTACTACCTAATGCCCCTCATATTTTCAAACCTTTCCCTTTCTCTCTAATTTAAAACAAACATCTTCCCATTCATATTATCCATGATAAATTCTTTGCATTCATACTCTATCTAATTATACTGAGTAAATTGTTTGAGCAAGCTTTCTTAATTGGAAAACGACCAAACATTACTTTACTGTTTTGGGAAACTTGAGACATCTTTAAGAATATAATTGGACAAATATATTTACCTCTTTTGTAAGCAAGAAGAGATTTTGAAATATTGTATATGTTTTGTTAACAGTTCGTTTACAAGGACCTGGAGATCAATATTCTGTTGAGAAATTCTCAGGCTTCCTTCTTGTAGCCGAACCGACGGATGGACTTTCACCAGAAGCTTCTGCTGGAAATTTTCAACTAACAACAAGCGACTCATTCGCCAGATTTAGTGACTATTGTCCACATGCTGTAAAACATGCATCCGAAGTTCCCAAAGCAGAGGTTCAAGTGCGATGGATTGCACCCCCGGTGGCCAATGGATGTGTGAGTTTCAGGTGTGAACAAAATCTCGTTTATTTTACTTAAAGAACTCTTTTCTGTTGGATCCAAGTCTCTTTCTTTCTCCACTTTATTTATTACCTACTACTAAAATTGGCTCAGAGTCTCAAATTGCTCACAACACACAGTGGAATGGAAAAAATGTATTCAACCTAGTATCTTTCTCTCCTCTGCAGTCCTAAATTCAAAAAGACCCATCCAATCAAATACACCTACAAATTCACATACTATATTCCCATAGTTTGGATAAATTCACAGATACCTTCAATATCTAATCCCCTTTTATATTGGGAAACTGCTAAGCTTTGCTTTCTTTACGCCCCGATCAGCTAAACTCACATTTTCTATTCACAGCACAGTCAATATTTTTCTAAGCAGCAATAGCAGCAGATTTAAAATATTCTCCACAACTTTCTAAAGCTCTCTTGGAACACATTTCTGTTCCGTGCTGCTATTCGTTGAAGCAAGGGATTTGTTGACGTTAATGCTTTCATAATGGACAAGATTCTAAAACCAAACTAAAATGGAAACATTCAAACAAAAATTGAAATTTACGCTGGTTTATATAGCTTATATCATTGCCAAGAAATGTACTAAAACAGCATTTTTGCCGGAATAATTGTTTTCATTCAAATGCAAGACACAGTTCTGCTAATAGCATAAAAATCAATGATTTTTTTGATATTGATTTTTTCAATAAATGGGAAACTCTGTTGTGTCTAAATTACAAATAAAGCACATATATAGGGCAACAATAATCAAGAACAAAGGACAATGGTTCATGGATGATGGTGATTTGACAAAACAACTTTGTCCGGAGGCTGAAGTTGGTGACGACGAGAGTGAGAACACAGAGCCTTGCTGTGCTTGTGATGAAGCAAAATATGAGGTAAGAATCATTTATTCCTGAGTAATATTATTATAGTGGTGTCGTAAACGAAGACAAAATACATTAAATTAAAGTTGAATTCTCAACTCAAGTTTTGAATGTCAATGATTTCTGTGGTGACAGTTGACATTTGAAGGATTATGGTCACCCTTAACACATCCAAAGGATTTCCCTGCTGATGCTTGGAGTGCCCACTTTAGTGATATTGTTGGCGCCTCACATTCGCCAGATTTTCGATTTTGGCAATACAATGAACTAGCATCGGAAGGACTTCGTCAATTGGCAGAAGCTGGAGATTCCAGGGATCTAGAAAGAGAGCTGAAGAGTGCGGTTAGTTTCACTCTGGTCTTAAATTCGCATTATTTTCTAAAGCCTTTCATGCAATTTGGAAACTATTAAATAACCACCGCAACATTTAATCATTAGACACTGACAATTTATCTTTTTAACATTCTTGACTGACTACAATCAATAACAAAGGGATAATTTTTAACGTATTTTCAACTAAATTTCAATCTGTAATGTAAAAGTATTCTTTAATTGTGTAATGTGGAGGTTTCGTTGAGAAGAATCTTTCTCCTCCGTAATTTGTGACAGTATGGGGCAGTTTGAGATTGGTTTATCTTTCATTTTCTTTTTCTACATTCATAAATTGCTGTCGAATTTGCAAATTTTTGACGAGCATTTGTTTTTACTGTATTGTACACAGAGTGCAAATATAAGAACGATCATAAAAGCAAGAGGACTTAGACATCCAAACTTCTTTGGTCATAAAACATTTGCAGTGTTTCGGGCCGACAAGGATCATAATCTAGTTTCACTTGTCTCAAAAATTGGTAAGTGACTGAGAAATAATAATTATAAAATATTAATTCTTTCTTGCTAACTATCAATGAAAATATGTTGATTCATTGTTAAATATGTACATTTATAATGAGTTCTTTATATTATTAGCACCCAGTCCGGATTGGCTTGTTGGAATTTCTGGATTGTAAGTAAATTTCAATTATTCCTTTTAATTTTCATAATTTGTTATCATTTTATTTTCATTCTTTAGTTGTAGTTTCAAATTTTAACATTTTTATTTTTTCAAATTTAATATATAATAATAATAAAGTTCAAATTTCATTAGGGAGCTTGTATTAAATTGAATAGCATATGTAGAGAAATGTGACTCTATACATTTGTAAGAAAATTTATTCAGTAGAAACGAGGAATTTATTTTACTTGATGTTCTACTAGAAATCTTTGCCTAAGAAACTGCAGTTGGACAGAGTCACGAGTAATTCCTCTGTATCCATGGGATGCAGGGACTGATGATGGAATTTCATACTTGGTAAGTTCATTGTCAGCTTTAAGAACGACAGGACGCTATATTTCTTCCGGTTAAATTTTACGCCTTTGTCCATTCTTGTGTGAAAATGCAAAGCCCTGAGTTTGCCTAAATATGGTCAAGAAAAACTCTTTAGAGTCTGATTTTACTTTTAGTAGTACATCTGTTGCATTTTGAAACAAATTTAACCTCGACTTCCATTTCTCTACCAGCTTTGCTCCAAGGCAGTCAAAAGTAGGGCTAGCGATTTAAACCAGACTCGTATTCATTCTGCAGTATTGTATATGTGTATCTTGTAATAATATTTCTATATATTCATATACACGTAGTCGGAAAAAAGACCGGCGTCTCCTAGAAAACGCATTAGCCGAATCGTATGGGAAAACAACATTGCATCACCCTTCAATGACCCAACCGGAAATATGGTTAAACCTTTTGCGAAATTGCGAATTCAAAAGCAGAGATCATACGACAGACCATGCGAGGAAGGTTTCCGTCGTAATGGTCCAAGCTATACTCCCGACTGGGATGCCGATGAAGATTCCTATGAAGACAAACGTACGAATTTTATTGTCTTGCATTTTTCTTTCATTTTGTAGCCCTATGCTAGCTTTACTATAACAATAATCTAACTGCATATACTGTTAGTGCCACCACCATCACCATAAGAGCATTGTGCCAATTTCACAAAGTGCTGATGTATCTGGGTCAAGAATGTTTCAGATATGCAGTACACTTATTTCTAGTATAGTAGAACTATAATTGGTACATTAAGCTACCATGGCGAATAAAAATTCGATGAAATGAAGAATTTATTTATTAATTTTTGAATACAGCTGAATGCCAAGTAACAATGTGGTCAGAATGGACACCATGTACAGCTACTTGTGGTAAAGGTGTCATGACTCGTAGTAGACGATTTCTGGATGATAAATCTCATGATTTCGGATGTAATCGAAAGCTAACACAATCCTTAACTTGTGATGCTCCCATTAGTTGCAAGTAAGTTTTTTTAAACTTCAGGATTTTCTATATATATATATATATATATATGCATTTGATAATATGTTACTTTACCGTGGTTAAGAAATTTGATCAAACTACATAAATAAAAGCAAGAGGAAATGGACATTGTGAAAGTGGAGAAAGGAAATTAATATATCTTCGCTGTTTGTTTGTTGTCGTCGCAAAAAATGTCCATCAACCCGTCATGATCCATTTCACGACTTTTCTTAATGTTCTTTTAGTGGCCAGTCTCCTTACAATGTCAACAGTGGTTATACTAACCCTTATGGAAATCCGGATAATCCATATACTGGGAACTCGAATTACGATCACTCTCATTCATCCGTTGGTGGAATTCATTCTAGAGATGATCCTTGTGCAGTCACAGAATGGAGAGCTTGGGGAAGTTGTTCCAAAACGTGTGGACGGGGAATTAGAAGAAGACTTCGTGAATTTGTTGACCGGAATATGGCAGCAACATATAACTGTAATCATGTTAAACTGGTGGAAAATGATCAATGCTTTGGGAATGCTAGGAATTGCAATGAACAAGAAACTGTATGAGTTAAATAAATTGAATTCATTTTTACTTCATTTTTTAATTGAAATTGAACGTAGGTCCCTCCTGGTTGTGAAACTACTGAATGGGGAGATTGGGGTCCTTGTAGTGCAACTGTTTGTGGAACAGGGGAAAGAACACGAACCAGGTAACTACATATTTTTTATTGTTCTCCACTTTATGTTATTGTTTATGGATTATAATAAACTTAATTAATACATCCATATGATGTCATATTTAAAGAATGTATGCTGAACTTCGGGCCTACAGTATCGGTTGTAATGTCAGCTTGATGGAGTCTGAACCTTGCACGGGTCCTATGCCAGATTGCAATCATCCTGAATCACAACTTCAGCAAGGTACATTTGTAATATGAGATAAAAACTAAAACGTGGTTGAATTTCCATTCTGTTTCACAGAGATCTGTATGTTGCCGTTGGACGTTGGAAAGTGCACCGGAAGTTACTCAAGGTGGTACTTTGACTACGAAACAAAATCATGCACAAAGTTCAAGTTCACAGGATGCCAAGGGAATAGCAACTTATTCGAGACTCTAGAAATGTGTGAAACGATATGTGGCTCTTTGAAAGGTATATGAACGATTTTTGTACTGTATCCAGTTTTTGTCATTGAGAATGGAATTGAAATTCTAAGCAATACTTTGAATTACACTTACAGAAGAGACTTCAGAGCCGATGATGAGGCATCAGTCATACGGGTACAGAAACTCAAAGCCATATATCAACCCCCACAACTCATACAGCAGCAACACATATACGTCACATAAAATCCCAACTTCTTCAATGTCCTCACATCCATCTTTGTATAATGATGGAGCAATGGGCACAAGTTCAGCATTAGATTGTGAAGTGACGGACTGGGGCCCATGGGGAAATTGCAGTGTTGATTGTGGTCGTGGCCACAAGTATAGAACTCGATATATCAAAGTATTTAAATGAACCATATCTCAAATTGCAACTAAACTTGTGTAAATTTTAACACTAATTAGTAATTGTCTACAGAAATATCCACAACACGGTGGGAAGCCTTGTCCAAAATTGGAACACAGAAGAAAATGCAAAAACATGAATTGTCCAGCAAATCATCCATTTTTGAACAATTATCCCCAATCCCAATATGGCCATGATTCATATGGTGCGTACGATGGATATGTCAACTAAACTTACTAAAGGGGAAATTTCGCAATACTATCATACAAAGAATATCATATGCATTTTGTTAATAAAACGAGGAAAAATATTCTTTAGCGTTTTTCGATTTCACTAAATACTAATTATATAAAAAACAAAATGTATGTGTAGAAAGAAATAAGTGTTATTTCTGTACACGTAGTGGAATTGCAATTGGGACAAAGTTTTCTTAAAACTATTATACTTTCTAAATTAATTCTCGAACTGCAACAGTTTGATTAGTTAATAACATGTAATGTTTGGTTAAAAGAAAAATAACTGACTGAATGATCCTTAGAAATATCTACGAAATTGTAAACAGGAAAATTTTTGTGTCAATAGTATGTCGTAGATTCAATACATGTAATAAAGCTTGTCAAATATATTGAAGGTACCCATACACAAATACCTAGTAGCATTTGTCACAATTATAATCTTGCATTAACATATAACAGTGCATATTCTATTTTCGACCTACTATTCATATACTGCAAATAACGTCTAATCAAATATTTGTTTGCATTGTTTATTATAACATTTTAAAACCACAATCATTCTTGTCAAATACTTTAATGTTATATTTGGTTCGAAATGGACAAATTGAAAATAATTTTCTAATTAAACATATCATGGGCTAAAAACATTTTCAACGTATAATATTCTTGTAACTTGCACCGTTGTAATAATATAGTAATTTATTTCCCCAAATATCTCGTTAATTCATTATCAGACATCACACAATTTTTGTTGGTTCAATGCTCCTAAAATTACAATTTTAATTTTTAATTGTATAACATTGAACACTGTGGATAATTTTAAGAATATGTTGACACCTGATAAAATTTACATTTAAATTTTTGAATGGAACTTTTTCGTTAAAAGAATCAAATCTTTAAACGTATCAAAATGTACTTAATTCGAGTATTTTTATTAAATTATTTATGTGGAAAAGAGTATTTGAAGAGATTGGTCTACCCTCTCCGGCCCCCAGATTCTTCAGGATAAGCATTTCGCCACAAGTATACCACAGCTACACGTGTATAATGTGTCTTCTCCATATATATAAAATTACACAAGTGGGGTACATCAATCCTCCCACAAGGACTATTATAACAATAGGTAACGATTGTTTCGAATTAACTAAAATGATGTGCCAGGTGGGGATTATTTTGGGATTCTTTGGATAGGGAACATTTTTTTAGCTTACAACACGTTGTGTACTAGTAATATAATTGGTAGTAGATAAGTAACGCTAAATTGATAATAATGTGATAATATCTGTTTGGAATTCAGTTTTGTTTTAATGCGCGAGCAGGTACTGTCGGAAGTTACATGACCAAACAAATATTTCTTTGTAAAATCGTTTTTGTATGAGGAGTGTTTCATACACAATCTTGCGATTATTTTGAGGCCAATGTGTACAACAATTAAATTTTACATTCATTAGTGGAACACTCAACATCAACATATACATGTTTGAGTAGGTACGTAAGGATACAAAAAAAGAAATCCTTGGCACTTGGTCAATTTTCATAACCAACCAGAAGAGGTGGAGGGTCGCAATGGTTGTACTATTCCCTGAAGCTTTGACGCCCCTGGTGAAGATGCTGATGTCCCTGATGTAGAAGCTGTGGATCCGTTTGGTTTTTTTGGTTTTGTTCCACTACTGGTAGCACCTTCTTGATTCGAAGCAACATTATCACAAACGTCTTCTTGTTCAACAAGGACACAAATATGTGCCTGTGGCGATGTGGCCTTTCTTTTTTCCAATGTGGATTTCATGTCCACATTTCGTGGGGAAATTGAAGTACTGGTCGTCAATGTCGATGCTGGAAGATTTGATGTAGGATCATTTCCTGCTGCAACTGGAGGTGTTTTGGATCCATCTCTTGAAGGTGCTGAGACAGTCCGTTTTACACGAAGTTCGTCAAAAGAATCCTCGTTTAGTTCAGAGGTATCGCCTTCACCAGCATCCAAACTTTGACTCATTCCAGACACAGATGTCTTCCCACTGCTGCGGAATCTCAGTCGAGTAAAACTGATGGGAACAGGAGCTCCGGATCTACTTCTAGCAAATCTCTCGCGTTTCTTTTTCCCTGTCTCCCGATTGATACTAGAATTTGATCCCCTATATAGAGCAAAACTGCTATCACGTGGCCATTATATAGATTGTAAACATTTAATTTTAGTAATTAATATATATAAGTAAAAAGTAAAGAAAAAAACGGAAATTGTGTACATCGATTTGTTAATCACCCGTGATCTGTGGTAGACTGCTGTCGTGATTTTCGAGTTCCATTTGAACTGCCCTGACTGGCGTTTGAACAAACAGAATCCTCTGATCTCGATCTACCAATAATTTTTGACATTCCAGCATTCCTAGCCGCTTCAATCAAAGTTCCCCATTTCTTTTTCGACATTTCGCGTTTGGCACCCGCCATTCTTGCGAGACGAGCTAGCCTCGTCTGAAATTGAACAGAAAAATCACTTTTGACAATTGTTCATTTTAAACCGATGGGGGGATATACACAATGGTTTGGGGCACAGAAATGTGAGACACATGAGCTATAATGGGTTGTACTTTGGGTGATTTCTTATCGAAGTGGACGGAGTCGTTCTCCAACGAGGGATCCAACTCCAACACATCGGATAATGCTATCGAAGACGCTGACTGAGGTGCCGGTGTTATATTGAACCCTTTCATTAAACGACGTTCCCTCTGCCGGTTTTTCTTTCCTCCAGAACCTTTAATTGTGCAAATGAATTAAACATATTATTGTGGTTAAAAATGCTGCAGAATGAATCAGGCAAAAAACAGCTATTCATCAACAATGCTTTTTACACACATTCTAATCTATCCTAATTTATTTGCTTTATATATCTGAAACATGAGTCAAACATGAATACATCATGCAAGTGCGATTTTTTGAAGTTATTGTATGAATAATAAGTCAAGATCACATCTTTTAATAGTTGTAGAAGATTTTAATGCGAGAAAGTCTTCAATTTTAAAAAGGTTAATCAGTGACTCGAATTTTCTTTTGTAATGCAAATAATCAAATCAAGCAAATGTGGTTCTCAGGAGAAAAAATAAATAAGACTTTCTACTTGTCGAATCGAAGACTAATATTATTGTAATATTTAGTTTGTTGTTGGAATGCTTTGAACTTGAACGTCACTGAAGACATTTCAAATATAATAACAAAATACCCAGGCTAAAGTTCCATATAAAGTTAATATCGATTCCGGTATAGATCCTTTTTCATTCGTTATAGAATTTAAATTGAAGGAATATGGAACTATCTGAAGCAAATTTCCATATTCCAACAAACAAGGTATATAAAGTAAAAACTGCATTTATACAATTGCTGTAATTGATGTAACAGCTGTATGAAATCTCCCACAATCGTCAATTTTATATATTTTTTATTAATAGTTTCTCTCATTTTCTGTACGTTTTTCAAAATCGTAACGTTACAAGCATTGGAAAGTTTAATTCCTGAATGCTTCCTATATCAAGTTTGGACACATTAAGCTCTCTTGGAACAGGATGTTGATAAAGAAACGAAACATTATAATTTATGGATTCCCCAGGAGAATTCTCCCCTGTTTGTGAGAAGTGACTCAAATATAATTTCCATACCTGATCCCATGCCTGAAGCTGAGGAAGTGTTCATTCCAGAATTTTTGAGGACCTCAAGGAGCTCACAACGAAAGGCTGAAATATCCTGTTTTATCTCGTTAACGTCATCTTCAGTCACGCCTTGATTGTCTGCCTGACGTTGTTCAGATGTTACATAGCGGCGAACAAGATTTCTCATTATGTTCTGTAATTGAATCAATATTTAAATTCTAAATGAATTGAGCTGAATGAGAGAAATGATAGAAATATAGTGCTTATTATTACTTGATATCTAATGTCCCTTTCGCTTTGCTGCTGTACTTTTCTCTGAAAAGAGAATTAAATGCAATGAATCCCGTTTATGTGGATGAGAAAGAATTAATGTTAGTATTTAAGTAGAAGACATGAATATTTGTTGAATATGGTAACTACCCTAATAGTTTTAATGTGTTCTCGTTTAGCCCTCAAGGAAAACTTGCATAACTTTTTGCACGCCCACCGGAAGAAATATATGAAAGTTTTTGGTGATGGGATAACATTGAATGGCGGAGGAACCGTTGCACCTTCCTCAAAATAACTAATCCAAAGTTTCGATCTGTACGGAGAAATTGAAATGAATAAAATGCAATTATCTTTTGTTTAATTTTGTTTTGTTATTAGAAATATTGGAAATTTTTGTTTCTGTTCCATAAATGTAAGACAAACCTTGCAAACTTCCATTCAACGTCTGATTTTTCCTACAACACATGGAGAGTAATATTAGAACGAGAAAAAGTGTCAAACTGTTTTCTTAGAACTTACGAAAATAAGCTGATAGGAATGATTCATCATAGCTATTAGAAGATTAAGAAGGACGACAATATTGATGACAGAGAAGCATCCAAACATTAACAAGCCCCAGAATCTTGTGAAGCTTTTGATTCCAGCGAGGTCAAAACTCTCCAATTCAATTAAACCAAAAACTGCCCAAAAAAGTGTTTGACTTGTTTCGAAAAGACTAGAGAACAAATCAACATCAATTAAGATCATACAACAAAGAGATGAAATTGATTGAAGGTTTACTTTGAGAATCTTCTCCATAGTATACATCCTTCGGGGTCTCTTTCAAATTCAAAAAGATCTACGTGCGTTCTATTGGCAAGTTCGTTCTCCTCTTTGGCCAGTTTACTTTCAAGAAATCGGGCGTCACGAAGTTTGTCACAGCGAATTCTTTCCAGATCAGCGTAATACCACAATAATTGGTTCATTCCTGTAAGAAGAATTCATCACTTGAAATTAATTCACATAGGTATATTAAAATTGAATATGTATACATGATTAATTTTATGATGTATCTATTTAATGACGCAATAAACTGATCAATATTCTTTTATATTCCTGAGCTTATCATATCAAAAAGTACAGGAAACAAAATTAAAAACATCAAAGTAATTTTGATTTTGAACGTGGTTAAAGATTAGTTGGATTCAACTAATAATACGTTGATTGATGCAGAAAAAATATATAAAATTACTGGCATGTCGAATATAGAAGAAAGAATAACGTTAAGGAGGAGATCCACTGTTGTGTAAATTGACTAAAGGAGTCTTTTATTCCTGTTGGTGCTATAAAATAAAACTGTAGAAACTCCTCTGTTGTAAGATATTTTATGGGTATTTATGAATCCATTTATCAAGAAGGAAGTTGATTCAATTTCCAAGTGAATTTTATGCATGGATTGACTAGATGCAAACCTCTGTAGAAAGTTTCTCAAAGTCTCATCATCACCAACACACACTACATGGCTTGGGCAGGAAATCATGCAAGCAATTGGGTTAAACTTGGCAGAAGACTTTCTCCGGTTCAGAAACCAAACCAACAACTCGTGCGCTATATGCACACATTGCTTTTCTTCTTTTCTCTCTCCTCCTCTAGTAAAGAAAACCAGAGACTTTGCTGCTTTCAAATTTACGCTTCACAAACCTTTGAATCTTAGAATAAGTAATCAGCAACCAAAAATCCAAAATACACCACTCGATTCCCCCTCGGTATTTATAGTTAGTATTCTTCTGTTTACATTCAAGGATTAATGTTGTCCAACTGCAATACTTCTAAATTACTATATCAAAACATTCAACAAGACAAGAAGTTTGATGAATTCTCGCCATTTCACCCTGTCATCATCATATTCCTAATTTTGCAAACCGGAGATTTGAAAACGAGAATATGCAAATTGCAACCGTCTTCAAAGAAGACAGATAATTGGAAAGGATGATTGAGACACTTGCCTTTCTTGTCAGGTACGCATTATTTTTGTCTATTTTCCATCAGTATTATTAATCGTGCCACTAAAATGTATAGCAAACTAACCGCAAGAGAAGGCGAAGAGAACGAGAATGTACAAGAGGAAGAACTTCATTATGTCCATCACCATCCTGCCTAGGGAAATTTGTAGAGGACCCAGATATGGATTCACCGAGAAAATATACACCAATTTTAAAGAGCTAAAAAGTAATAAAATTTTTTTATGAAAATAAGTACAATTTTCCAATTAATCATTTCCAATCTATAAATATGTAACAATTTTAATACCTAAATATATTTGCAGCAGCAAAGAGTCCTTCGGCTATAAGCATAGGGTCCCATGTGTCCCAATCTTCACGCTCTTTTTGGGCACTCATAATCCCTTGTGACATTTCCTTTTTCACCTATTGAATTGGGTAAGTTTGATTCAATAATAAAGTTTGCGAATGACTTTATAAACCTAGAAATTTATTACTAATGATTAATTGGTCTTTAGCTTTAAGTTGAACCTTTAATGACCACTTAAATATAATTTACGAGAAAACACCGTTGCTTTATAAGAGACAGCAGCAGCAGGTTGTAATCTCACTTTACATAATAAAAGCGTTCATTCAAACACGTTGGCCAAGAACTACTTACTTGAAAATGAGCAACGATTCTGAGGGCTATAGTCGCTACGTAGAGAGAATTTGTTACAAAGTCTAACACATTCCACATATCACCGACGTACTCTTGAAGTCCTACGTCCCATAACTGCTTAATTTCACTCCATATAAGACCTATTTATTACAGTAATCGTATTAATTAGACTGGTGATATTATAATTGTCTCTGGTGGAAATAATTTACTCACCAGATACCCATGCCAAAATAAACCATTCTACTATCGTCGGAGGTGCTCCTCGTTTAGTGGTCACGTCCGTTGAGACCCATTCTGTCTCCATTCCCACCCAATCGTTTACAAATGTTTCAAAGCGTTGCGAAGCAAGAATCAACAAAACTGGAAACAAAATTTAAATTTTAAGACATTTTCGGTTATGTTGCGAAGCCTCATTGCGGTTTCCCATAAGATATTACTCTTTGAAGACATCAAATGAATTTAATTTCTCCTCTTTATTACCGTATTTTAATCCTTAACTTAACGGAGAATTATATCATGCTCGCTTTCTCATTTCAATCAACTAAAATTTATTCGTACTATGGAAAATTAGCCATATTTATTATTAGGGAGTGAAACCCCCTTCGATAACTAGTGTTATCCTTGTGTTATAACCCCCCTAATGTTATAGCTTGTTAACCAGTTTTGTCTGCTAAATGTCACTAACACTTTAATAAAGGCAAATTGAAATTGATAACTGAGCCTTCTCTGTCCGTCCCTTCAGACGATAACGGATGAACGCAGTAATGGATTTCAGTAGATATCCTCTATAAGCTCTATATAAAAGTACGAGTAAGTTTACATAAGTCACAAATAGGTCATGGGTTTATTGAGATGAGAGATCTCCAAAAATTGAACAATTTTTTAACAAAAACAACCAAAATTTAAGGGAATCCCAAATTTTTAAGGGAAAATGAAAATTCAAATAAGATTTTGAATTTGACATTTATTATTACAGAGGTGAAAATCCAGACGAGGTCAAAGATCAAAACTGAAAAATTGAGATTTTTATGTGAATGGGGATTTTGTAATTTGAGCTATACTTTGAAGACATAGACGTACCATTCCTTAATTGCGTTCTTGGTTTCACCTATTGGTTATGCTCGTTGTAACCGTTTATTAAGGGGTGTAAACCCCTTTATAAGATTGTCTTATCCGTCCGTCCGTCTGTCCGTTGGTGCTCTAACTTGTTTCTTTAAATTGCATACATACCGTAACTTGAATTAAAGCAAGTGTGGGCGTTAGCCTTCATAGGGAGTTGCTAATGAAATATAAATAGGAAGCAAAAGAAATAAGATAAACAAAGTGAATACGATTCTAACAAATTTAATTTAAGCATTCACACAGCATGAAACTGATGAACATATACTGAGTACGTAAAATGATGATAAGTAAAATTTAAGTCTTCAGCTCAATTTTGCAGCAGGTATATTCGTTTGGGTGTAATAATCCGACTTAAGTTTCCAACTAACTGATGAGGCTATATGCTGGTTATGCTTCTCTAATGAGAATTGATTTCAACAGGAAATAACTATCAGTCTTCTTCGTGTTCAGTTTTCTGTGAAAAGGAATACTAGCTTTTCTTTGCCTATATATTTAAAATGTTGAATCGTGCAATAATTAATATAAAGCACGATTTATGGCGTAGCTATGCAAAACTTGCAAATTAACTGATATGGTATTTACTATACGCAGCAATTAATACTGATGTTATTTATCTGGTTACGCAGACAGCAAGATTCCAATTGTTTATATATATTCAATTATGTGATATTATATTTGATTGAACACCAGCTTAAGCCACTCTACACTAAGCTACTGTGATCTGCTGTAGTAATTTCAAAGAAATTTATTTTACAACCTGTCATGAAAATTGCATTTTCGTTGTAAACAGTACAACTTGAGTGGACAAAATCGATCTGTAGTAGTACATTATATTACAGCGTTTTCAAATCGTTTTCTATTTCATTACAAAGTAGTAGTAGTAGCCCCCCATTACTTCAGCAACGTCTACGTTATTTGGTCATTATTTCTGGAGAAAGTGTAATTGATATATAGGTACATATATAGAACGACACTGCTGCTGTGGTCTGAAACCCTTCCATCGCCCACTCTTTACATTTGGCTTCCCAAGACATGTACTACTACAAGTACTACTACTATACATTCTACTGCTGTGATGACCAACCGAGCTGAACCATAATCGTTGGGATTTAATGAGTTTTAACATAGTCTTGACGCAGAAACCCAGAAAATAAGCCATTAGACCAATTCAAGCTAGCTTAATAAAGTGTTGAATTGAAACTAAAATGAAGGATATTAAGATACTTTGTATAGAGATTGAATCTAATGGATTTACAAAATTTTTACAATGGTCAAAAGTTTCACTTTCGAATTATCTAACTAATAAAGCTAGTTGTTGTAAAAATGAACAAATGACCACAGATAAAAAATAAAAAAACGAAGAGAGAAAGTTTACGAATAATCAATATAAAACAGGTCAGCCAAGTTAAAAAAGATCAATTCCATTGAAATGAGTAGACAAGGAGTTTTAGTAGAAAAGTTTCAGATATTTAGACTTGAAGTTGTAATTCTGTCTGTCTTCTCATGATAATCTAGTGTATAATATGGACGACTACATTTGTCGTCGTCCATAAGTGTACCAAGTGCGTTTGGTACACTTTTATGTTGGATTTTGATTAAGATGGTATATAAAAACGGAATTTTCAATTTTACGGCAGTATAGAAAGTATACAATCCACAGAAATAAAAAATGGATGAATGAGGATGACTTACATAGAAAGGTGAAGTAGGATGCAGAATGACAAATAAATTTGATAAAGGGTTTTCGCATCGTCTGACCCCATGAGGATTTTGGCGCAATGATATAGCACAAAGAGAAAAATGGGAACAAAAGTCCAATTCGTATAACTTCTAAAGCTTGCAGTGCCATGTTTCTTCGACGAAATCCAGGCAGTCCTTCGTACCAAATTGAAGCTAGTAGCTGCTGAACATTTGGATGAGCAACAAACTGTTGATAAAAAGAATAAAAACATTAAAGATTCTCATCGTTATTCACTAACAAAATTATAAATAAGTTTCCCTCACAAATATTCTGTCATTATATTCAGAGCTTATTTGGAACATTTCTTTAGTTGATGAAAACTTGGAGTGTAAAAAGTACACCTTTCTCCCTATATTATGGATGGAGTCAAGAAATCTTGTTAGATGCTAATTTTAGGATATTCAATCTCAAATTTAATTATTTATCATCTAATTTATTGAATTATAACGCGTCTACAAAGTCAACTCCATGAACTACAGAGAGAGAGAGAGAAAGAGAGAGATCACGTAAATAAATCCAAGACAGTTTTTGACAGAGAAAGAGAAAGTTAATTAGAGAAGCCTTCACCAAACAAGTGGTTCATGAATAAATTAGAGTTGAACCTTTTTCTGACGGAATTTGATGGCAAGCTTCAGCCTATTAAGATGCATTCGCTCCCCAACACCGTGTTCAAAGACAGGTCCTCCGGGGTCATGGTTGAGTAGTACTTCCAATTCATAACTGCTTCTTGTGTGATCCAGTAGAGCGGTCGCAAATTCTTGACACTGCTTCCTCAATTCCTGTCAAAACAATTTAACCAACTCAAGAGAAATGCTTTGTTCATCAAATAAACTGATTATGTTCATTATTCTTCTATTTACTGAAACCTTGTCTAATGTTTGTATTGTTTTCTCAATTCTTTTCTATTTACTTTTTTTAACTTTCACAATTGCTACAGATGACAATTTAAATTGAAATAAAATAAACTATAATGTTAGAATTTTGGCTAATTTAATAACTTGATGAAATAATATTGATATAATTGGTTTAAAATAAATTTTATATGATCTTAGGCTTTATTGTTATTTGTATTTAAATGCTAAACTATAAAAGGATTAAAGGTAAGTGTCCAGAATTGAAGAAAAGAATGAACATGATAGGTTAAATAAAGTGAAAGCAAAGTTGAAACCATTTTTGGTATATGTAAGAGAAAGAGAAGAATCCACATCCAAAGGAGGAAGGAATGGGATAAAAGCATAACAGTTAATCGGTTGGTTTATTTGATACAGTTTTGGATCAACCTTCATGAGAAATCTTCCAATAGAACGATTTTCACAGTGTATGTAATCTATTGTTTATAAAGGAGTCCGCTCCACGATGCATCTCAATGTTAAAGGCCTCTCACAAGAATACGATTTTGAAATTGAGTTGAATACAAATAGCCGTGGAATATGATGGTGATGGTGAAAGTTGGAAAATGTTCGTGGTGGCAACTGAATTTCAAACACCACAACTCACATTCATTCACATCGCGTCTTTTACGCTATATTTTGCTTTTCTTCGTCACAATAGGAAAAGAGCAGCAGCAGCATTGCCCAATACACGAATATTTCAATTGTTGCCTTATTTTTATCCCCAACTCTGGTAGAAATTTAGCTCATCGAAAATTCAAATTTACATATTTATAGTTTGTAAATATATATAGTTCCAAATTAGAAAACATCTTCTACTACATGAAAATTTGGATCACTATTATTTCATGTACTACCGTTACTACTATATAAGACAGGATTTTCAATTTAAACACATACTTTGCGATGAGCAAACCCAACGCATACTGATATATTTATGTTCTTTTATTTACTAAAACATTCCAGATTTTTCATAGTATCTGTGCTAACTAAAACTTGAAGCTGGGTAAATTTCCTTTTTAAATTTCATACAATTTACTATCAAGAAATGTCATTTATATTGCACTGCATTTAGATCCTACTTCAAAGTATATAATGAGGCTAGATAATATCACTTACCTCTACCACAAGAATATTATTATTTGTCACAAAAGATTTTATTTTTTACCAGCATGTTCAAAATTTTTCAACCTTTTATTTTCTCTTGTTTAAACAACCACAATGAAAAGTTGTAAACTTTCCTAATAAATTACAGAGATCCTTAGAATCATCTGATCTTTGTAAAGCAAGCAAAAAGGTCTTTCATTTCGTAATACTTCATGTGATGTCAAGCCAGTTGGAAAGAGTCTGGGATGATAATGTGGAGCAATACGCAATGATCTCAAAGGAAAGAATTGAATGAAGGTAAAGGAAAGAAAGAAAGCTCAGGAAAATGTTCCAAAACAATAATCTGCTGCATCCTTGGGCTATCGCTAAACCTCATGTTTGAGTGAATGAATTCTTTCAGGATTTAGAACAACCAGCCAAACACAGAAATTGTAGCAAGGAAATGGAAGTTTGTGAGTATTTATTAGTGGCAGTAGCAATTTTTGACAGATGATGAGGAGAAATGCACTAGTAGTACACTTTGAGATATCTACTCAAATAATATTAGAAATCGTTTTACAACAGACAGAAGAATAGACAGAAAATGGGCCAAACTGCTATTGCTACATATACTGCTGGTTCTAAGCCAAACATCTGAAAGATAGAAGTAATTTTATTGCTAATAAATTTTTTCATTCTTCCATAAAAATATTTCATGAACAGTCCGTCAGTAAAAGTAAAACAGCGGGACGTGTTGTCAGAGCAGATCTGAGGAAACTTTATCAGTTCATTCGCTCAAGAATCCCATGAGCAACTTGTTCTTTTGGCATACATCTAGCACAGTATTTACTTTCTCGTCTCATGTCCAGCACTATGGCTAAACGGCTTGGGAGTAAAAACAACATTTTTCTAAAACTCCGCAATTAGTTCTTTTTCGTGGATGCAATAAAACTATACCAAATTTCACCCTCTTTTCCCCTGTATGTCTCCCAGAGAATAGCAACACGGCCACTCGTTTTCTTTCTAAAGCACATCTATAAAAACCAAGGATGTCCTTAATAAATACTAGAATATATACAGTCAAAAGAGCCGTCAACCGAATCACCAAAAAATCATGTGGCTTTCTCTGAATTCCGATCTGCAGTTAATAGTTCTTATTATGGGGTTTCTAAAACTTTTTGTTGTATTAACACAATGACAAAATTTTGTTTTTTTATTCTATAGTTTTAACTGTTTGTCATCGAAAGACGAGACCTTTCTCGTAGAATTTGTGCATCAACTTATTTAGTCTCATAGCAGTATTTTGATCCATCACAAAAATTGAAAAGTTAACAAAAATTAAAGTACAGGCATGTAAGGAACTTTTTCAGAAACTTGAAACTGACTTTTTCTCTAAAGAATTAAAGAATTACCTTTTAGGCAATATGCTTCTATTATCGTTTTTCCTTTTTTAGCATTTAATTTCTCAAATCAACAAAAAAGCATAACGGAAGTGATGTAATCATGATTTCATTTGTTCATATTGTAAGTAGTGTGTAGTAAAACTTCGCAAAATGCATTTGGTGTTGATATGTATGACCATAATAAAAGTTCAGAGCAATCAAAGATAGATACTAGAAGCAACACGAAAGGTAAATGGGAGGACAGAAGTGTATCATCTCTTACAGAGCTAAAAATTTGATCGGATGAAACAGTTGGTGGAAATGTGAATACTCTGATCGTCAACATGATTATTTTCCTCCAACTCATTTTTTCGTGGATGACAAATGACAACAATTCATGACAATGTAAGAGTCTGTCAATGTAACGCCAGAGTCTAAAAAGCCTCGAAATTCCTAAGTCTAAGTGGCACAAAAGCACTAAAGCAACCGGCAGCTCGTTTCATTCTTCCAGAGAAGAAGAGAGCGACTGGATTTTTGATGCCATTTTATGGGTTTTTAAAAAGAAGTCAGGATCCCAATCCCAGCATAAGTTTAGTATTTCTTTCATAGCTTTGCTGTTTACTATCTAATTTTATTTTGTTTTATTGCCCTCCACGACCAACACGAAGCCAGGCAGTCATCATGGTGTATATGTCTGCTCTTTTCAAAGCGTCTCGGTGGGGGATTTATTTTCACTCTCCCTTGTTAGGGTTTCGTTTCTATTTTTATTCTCTCCTGAATTGAAACTCTGCATGTATCTTGTCAAATCAACTTTTAGAACGGTGACATAAAAATAAAACGGATAATATATATCAACTTTTCTACCTCATAATAATATACTGGAAATACTATATGTAGTGTACTTTCTTCGATATGTACGACAAACAAGTGTGGGAATTTTCTCTCTTTTTATTGACCTCATCGCAAAACGAACAGTTGGCTTTTTCATTGGGATTAAAAGCAATAGACAAGGATTGTGGTTATAGTCTCATCTCCTATTTCAATACATATAAAATCACAAGGACAGGCGTAAAATAAGTTGTAGTAATATTCTGATTGTAAAATCGACAATTTATCTTATCTACAAATTCTATTCCGTATTCAAAATCGGATCAACTAATTTGTGCCTTGTCCTAAAATGCATTCAATAAACGACTGCAGCATTGAATACCTGTGGAACTTGTAAAAGACACCTTGGTTTGCTGTATTCATTATTAAATAGAATTCTAATTTCAAAGAAGCGCATTCAATTGACCAACAAGATTGCATGCATGAGAGCATTTTGAATCTTGAGAGTAACATAATGTTAATATATTCCATGTTTGAATTGGATGTGTAAATGAGTGCTATGCATGAATATCGAACGTATGTAGCATGTAATCGATTCTAAATATTATTTCCTCTTGATGGAGGCGATAAATAATGAATAGAAGGGCTTACATAGTGAAAAGTCAGCAAACAGGACTTTATAACGGATTAAGGATACTTTCATGATATTGGCCTTGTATAAGTACTATATACTATTATAACTAAGCAGTAAGAGTGAGTGAAAAAATCTTTAACAGAATTCAGAAGGCAGATCTCGGCAATTTTTGATATAGAAATTGCTATAATAATAGCAATGGTAGAGTAAACCGACGTACGCTTTTCTCTGAGAATTTGGATCTAAGAGTTTCTGAGCATTTTGAGTATCCTCTGCGGAGAAGTGGTTAAGGATTTGCATTTTGAAAAGGAAATCCAGTGTCGGGAAAAGGTTTAGCTCAAACTTAGTGCCTTCAATTGATTTTTATTCCTTTTCAGGCCATCGTCATCGTCTTCTCTACTACAGACATTACATTATTTCAGTCAACTGACAACTACCCTACTAGAAAACCATCTCCAAGAATGGCGGCCTTTTTCGCCCTTGGAAAGCAATATCAACATGAACCAACATGCATGCATCATCACCACTACTTGCTTTCTCCATTTCATTCTTCAACCTAAGTGGTATTTGAGATTTTGAAATTCGTCATTTAAAAAAAATCACTCCTTCTTTTTACATTGCTGAAAGATATACCTATCTCACTTTATCTCACTTCAGTCCCTGCTCTCGGAACTCAATTACATAAAATATATAGAAATGTTCAGTATGTTTCGTTTGTCCTACTATAGAAGTACAATAAACTTTTGCTATTGCTTTACTCTCCAATTCAGTTACTGCAAAGAAAATTAGACCATCCTGCCAATAGTTCTTAAATAATCCAATTTTCAATAACTATTGTAAAGTACACAACCACACATATAATAAACAAGTCCGTCAATTCAGTTGAGATTAAGGTTACAAGATCGGAAATAGAATGAGCCTAAGTGACTTCCTGCGTTTATTTAGATACCTCCCTGTGAAATCCAATGCAAACCTTGATCTTACAGAGTGAATGTATTGTAGATTACATCATACCATATATACCGGAAATTCTTCCTCATGTGCAATAATCCTATGAGAATAGACTCCTTTGGGAATACAAATCACAGGGTGTTGGAGCACCAAAATTTTCTCCTTATTTTTGGAAAAAATGGTATAAACTGATTCTTCATGCGAAAAATGAAACCTCATTCAATGAATTTATATGTAGTATAAGAATAGCAGACAAAGGAAGGGTATAGAATAATTCCACAAGACCAAATGTCAAATGGGTGTATAGATCTTTCATGCAAAACCATGTTTTTTTGTATAACGCATATTTCTTTATTTCGTCCTCCTTTTAGTGTGAATTCATCTTACTCACTTTTTTCTAAATAATGCAGCATTTGACTTTTTGAACCCTTGTAGCAATCTCTCTAGAAGACTGTTTTTTTGTTCTTTTGGTCTCCCCCCCCCCCCCCGAAGACTCAGTATTTTCTTCGTTTTAATCTTACTTATTTATGCTCGCGTTTCGTTTATCATCATACGCGTTTGATTCTTATGCTGTTGTATCTTTTTTAACAAACTGGTTTTTGCTTTTCCATCGAGTTCCTTTTTTGTCTTTTGGAACTTTTCTCTTTCTCCAGAAACATGACGCATGACAGCTAATTCTTTTTTCAAACGCAATAATAAAAATTATAAACAAAACGAACCATATAGTGGAATAAAAAGCAATAACTCAATTGACACTTTTTTACTTTATAACATCAACTATATTGATTGGAATTGTAAAAGTTGATGTCAAAATGATAAAAAAATAAACAAACAGAACCAAGATTTAACGAAAAAGACAATCTCGTTATAAACTAACAGTGATGGCAAATTGATCAGTTTATTTGTGAAAACAGATTATTCAGTGAAAGAAGGAATAAGTTCATAGGGACTCACCATGTATTCAGCTTTGAATTCATGCTCTGCAAAAAATAGCCTTCGTAGTTCCCAGGATAATTCAAAAGCTGTCAAAATTGGGTCTTTGGATGACAGAGCGATCAATGATGGGCTAGCTAACGCTCTATAAGAGTTAATCCTTGAACGAGAATGCCTCAATGAATCTTCCTGTCGTGAGTTGACACAATCATCACACCCGCAACTGAAATACAAATGTTGAATTAATATTTTATCATTTATTAGAAAGTTTATTTACTTATACTATATTATTTTGGTAATTTTGTCAAATGTACAGATTAAGCAAAGGTCTAATTCGAATATCCGTCTTATTTTTATCATTATTATCATTATTGTGCTGAGTAAGTATTATACATAAATGAATTTTTCAACATATTATATTTATTGTTGGTTTGATAATAAATATGCCCTTCAAGCAATTTAATTTAAGCTGATGTAGCTGTATGATAAGTTTGTAGTTATGAAACTATTTCCTCGGTCGAATGAACTAAAAGAACATGTTTTAGAATTTGAGAAATGAATTGCATCCGCCCCGGAGAAACAATGATATGACACAATTCGCTTGAAATAGCTGCAAAAGCGGTCATTATGTCGTCTGGGACTTTAGGTCCTCCACTGATATGGATAGCATGGAAACCTTTTCATATATATATATATATATATCGAAGATGAAGAGTTCGAGAAAGTGGAAACGAAAGGAAATATAAAGAAATTTTAGTGAGAACTGTCAGAGAGAGAAACAATGAGAAAGACTCATTCCTCTATTTCCTTAGTATCTTCTAAGGAAGCCACAAAAAAAAAAATATTTGTCTGTTCTTGTTCTGACTAGTTTACTATATGGTATGAAGCAATTTTGTGGATTCTGCAATTTTCTTGTGGATGTATGTCAGTATTCACGGAGCATTGAACAAACACAAATGGAAAATTAGAAAGAGTTTCCCTCTGAGTGTGACACTGTCAGCCCCAACAACAACTTGTCTGTTGCCCTACAACTTCATCTTTTCCATAATTTCTTTATGTTCTCTCCATACATCAGATACGTTAGAACTAAATTTCAATAACAAAAAGAATAGAATAATACAATCTTCAGATTTATTATGTCCCTGTTAAACATAGACGTCATGGGATCTTCAGTAATCCTATTATTCCTTTGTCTCAGGTAACCAACGGTATAAAAACATTACAAATATAAATTTCTAATTGTAATAGTGCCAAAATCAGATGGAAATTTTGTGAAGCATAATTTTTGTTATGTAAGTGATATGGGTTGTGTGCTTTTTAAAGAAAGTTGTAGTAAATAATGCGTTTGACATCAATATTTGAAAATAAAATACCCTATTATTATGTAGTTCATTGAGTTTATGACGATTCTCAAATACAGTCATTTAAATATGATTTTATTTGATGGCTCAAGTCAGAATCACATGCATATTATACAAAAAAAATGTAATGTAAGTCAAACAAACATGAAGAATTTTTCCATGAAGTCCACACTAGAAAATAATAATTCTATAATCGTAGGTTGCGCAAGTTGATGATAAATACGCGGATTTTAAAATAATCTACAAGATTTTAATTTAAACCATGCAATGCTGCTACAGAAAATTCGGTTTCTTCTCGCTATCTGTACGACATTATATAAATATTTTAAAAGTAATATTTAATATAATGCATTAAAAACTCAAAAGTAATTTACTGGGGTTGTCCTGAAGCTGTTGGTTAAGTTGATTGAATTCTGTGTGAACTTGAGATGAATGTATAAGAAAGTGGGAAATAACAACATCTTCAGTCTTCATTACTTTCATGTTAGGGTGACATCATGAGCGTAGAGGGAAGAACTCTTCTATCTTTTAATATGTGGGTGAGTACAACATAGACAGTTTGCAGTTTCTGTTCCACCACCACTACAATAAAATCTCTGGAAATCTTGTAACGAAAGGAAACACGGCATTGCAAAATAGAGATGAAAAAACAACCTGCGAAAGGATGTCTCGTTTGCTTGTGGTTGCCAAAACTTCATTTCTTATTTCTCTGTTTATGACTCAAGAGTAAATTGTACATTCTCCGAGAACATGGAAAAGGGAAGTAATTCTTTGAAACTACTTTTTAGACTCTTCTAAAGAAGAATGCTGCCAAAATAATTTTCTCTGGGTTAATGTGATACCCAGTCAGCAATGACAGAACAACAACTGCATATGCTCAAGAATATCTCTCCCACATTATTTCCTTCCTCAAAAAAAATTATCAGTAACCTCATGAAGCACTTTTAAGGCGTTTAAAAACGAAAGTAAACTGCATTCTTTTCAATTAGAGACAATTATGATTGAGATTTGTTAAGACGACTTAGATATGGTATCATCCCTTTTAAGACGCATACATGTGTACTTATTAATGTGATTACAGCAATACAATAATAATGAGTATAATTTGACGTACTTGTGAATTTGAATGGTAATTTTTTGTTCAATCGACTATATAAAATTATTTAGTAACTATATTATTGTGTTTCTTTGCATGGTTTGATTATTTTGTATCGCTCAGTAAGTCTAATAGTACAGCAAGTAAATTAGTAGACTATAATCCCAGAAAGCCAAGTGAAAATTAGTGTAACCACATAATATGTTGAAGCTTAGTGTACATTTAAGCTTGAGGGAATTTAAGAGAAGGATAAAACTTTTCTCTTGTGGCCATGTTATGCTCCTTTCTCACAATGAATGAGAAATAGTAGTCAGCAATGTTAGTTCCGAAGAACCTTAATTTCATGTTCACTGTAGAACATGGCCAACTTTTTATATTCTTTTACTTACATATACTTTACTCTATTCTATATATGCTATGTCACAGTCGTTTCTATGCACTGCTAATTAAAAACGTGTTGCATTGCAAAAGGTTAGAATATTTGAGAATAAAAATAATGTGACACAAATAGCTTTGCTTGTTGGCTTCTTTGGTAAAATTAAACGCTTGTTCAGAGTCAGTTTTACAAATAGTGGCCCAAACCCCATGCAATATACATTTATAACAACTTCATTAATAGAAAAATAATAATAAAAATATGAAATTATTTACCGAATGTCATGAGGCATAGGAAGTGTTGCACCACGATCCAACAGTAATTTAATAATTTCGTAGTTATCTCGATGAGCAGCTAGGATGAGTGGAGTCTGTAAAAATTAAATCAAAATTGGGTTTGCCATTTGCCATTTTTGTAATTTCTTTACAGTATTAAAGCTCGAGTTTGGATGATTATAAACTGAGGGAGAAAAAAACTTTATCTTCTCGTAGATTTAAAAACACGAGATCCATTATGAGACAGCATGTAACAATTTACTTGATTCTGCTCATAAAAAAATTGGGATATAAAAAGCACAGAATTGGATAACATGAATGTAATTAATCTTGTGAATAGAATAAGAACTGTTGGCACTTACAATGTCAGAAGTGAAAGTGGCCGTGTCGGGTGGTAATGCCTCCCAGCTCTATTTGACAGAGAAAAAGTGTATAAATTAACTGCAAATAACAAGGTACGTTTCTCCCATTCTTCTTCATGGACCTGACCACAGTGTCTATACACTGCTACTTCCATTCACATCATAAGAAATGATTAAATCTAGAACGACGACAACTCCAAATAATATTTTTCTCTAGGTAAAAAATGTCTTCATTTTTAAATCTGCTACTGCGTTTACTGCTTTCCTTTGGAATGAGAGTTCCGTCTTATGAATGTTTCTTTTGCAGTTGAATTTGTTCTAATGTTCATGAATTTATTCCTATTATTTGTGATTTATTACCAAAATATGTTTGCAATAAATAATACAGCATCTTTTAAATTCAACTCGCATACATATGAAATAAAAGAAATGAAAACGTTGATAATAATGTTACACGTTTGAACTTGTTTTGTCGTCAATTCATTCATGTATGTTGTAAGGAGTATTTTCTTTATTGGAAGTAGCTGACATGTTGGTAAACTCAAAGGATATTTTCTCATAAAGAAATGTTTTTCTGTGTATACAGTAAAGAAAGAATAAATACACAACCCGGAAATTATTAGAGATCTTCGTGAAAGAAGTTTGCGGTGTGGTTTGGCAATGGGAAACTTGATTTCGATAAAAGCAGTCAAGTATTTGTAGTAGAATTGTGAATTAGATGAAAAGTTTATTTTGAAAGATGTGTGTTTTGCTGTACTTAGGTATACTCTGTGTGAGTGAGAAGGGCAATGAATAAATGATTTGAGATTTGGATTGCGTCTACTTTGGTTCTTTGCTGATGATTTGAATTGGATTTGTGGAGGGACAAGTGTCTTGGAGAGGAAGTTACCAAGAGATTCAGTTCATTGTGGGGATAGAAGGGGATGTGGCGGTGACAGTAGAACCATGAACTCGGCATGGTTAGTTTAATAATGAGCCAGAAGTTGAAAAGATCTCGTTGTGTTAGTAGTGTGAGATTGCATTTATTTTATTTCATATCCGCCGACTCATAGTCTTATGTGACTGGAGGCAACGAATGAGACGTGACTCAAGATGATTTTTGCCAGTATGAATTGGCTTGCTGATGCTTTCTAACTGAATTGGTTGGTTACAACACAAGAAGCAGAGAATGGCAAGTTCTGGATTTTTATCAGAGTGGAAAAAAGGTCATTGAGAGAGATGCTCTGTGAAAACCAATAAATATATATGGATGGATGGATTTCCTCTGCTTCTGACAGTCCAACTAAACCAAACTAAAACGGAACACAGACTCTTTCACTTCTTTCTTCTTCCGATGACTTTCTCTCCTTGTCTCGTTGTGGTTGGTTAACTTTGCATCCTACCCTTACATGTCCCATGTGCGAAGATTACAACCACACACACATACAAAAACGTTCTACTAAATATCAAAAGCAAAATTCTTTTCTTATAGTAAATCTTCAAAACTATTACGCCATAAATCTATAATTAATTCAAATTTACCATATTTTTATTCTTTTGGAAAACCTATTTTTTCATTCATGCATCTAAATAATTTGCATTGACGTACGTATACTACTAGTACTTTTATGCTAGCGTAGATAATACTATCAGTTTACACAAGATTAATAATAAGATTCTTAGAATTAAAAATAAGCTTTCTCCCTAAATTAAAGACTTGGTTAAAACAGTCTGAATTTAATGCAGAAAATGTTCTATAAACTGATTTGAACCAAACTCTAACCAACTGATAATTCTTATAGTTGTGAATAGAAAGAAAAGAAAACGGTTGAATAATACAGAATGCTTTGAGGTTGAAGATAGATTGTGATATATCTTTGACTTAGTAGACTTATGGATTTTATATGATTTATGCGAAATTTCTTAGGGAGTAAAACGAGGAGTTAAAACAGAACATTTCCATACGTACATGTGGTTCTCCAGGCTTGTGAACAGCATCTTCATGCTCCAATAAGACCTGAAAATAAAGGATCAGTAACCTTGAGCTTAATAGTTGAGACACTGTTGGGATGTTCAATGACATTGTCAATCTACTACTGCAGCAAGAAGCATTTTCAAGAAGACGCTACACATTACGTAAAATGATGATGATGATATAACTAACGGAAGACGATTACCCCTATTACCCATATATATCTGGGGGGAAATGATAAAAGTGAAAGTCGTGGGATTTTTACTACGTAATAAGCAAAAAGCTCATAAAGTAAATGTTTAGTTTAGTTACTGACGACAACGTACTTCAACAGCTTCAACGTATTCTTCGGAAATTGCGTGTAGTAGAGCATCTCTTGTCTAAAAGAAAATAGGGAAAATTTAAAACAATACCGACTTAATAAAAAACATGAACGTCTTTATATACAACAATAGTTATATAGTCGTATGTATTTACCTCTACACGATACTCCAGCAATAGTTCTACCATTTCCAAGTTCTCGTTGTCAATTGCCATCAGCAAAGCCGACCTCCCGAGAGGATCCGCACAATTGATGTTGATGTAGCCCGTTTCAGCCGCTTTTTGTAACATCCTGCATCAACAAAAACCCATCAGATTTTCATCTTTCTCTCTTAAACTCAACATCATCTTATATATATTTAATGATATCTTCAAATTTATTTGATTGATAACGGATGTCTATGAATCATGGATATGATACTAATAAGAACTGATAAATAATTGTATGTTTTGACCACATTCATTTTCTCCACATGCCGCCGTTTCCTTTCTACATTCGCCATCATCGCCATAAAATAAATTTTAGAAGGGGCAATAGAAAAAACCACATCTTCATATAACATCTCACTTGATGAATCTGTTGTGTTGAACAGGACGGACATTTTTCAGAAGATGTGTCAAGGAGAAAGCTTTGCAAATACAATCAATTTCTCTCACCACTCAACCAACCAACAAACTACAGCAGCAAAATTTGATAGCCCTTAAGTTTCCTATGTGTTTGTTTATACAACTCTCTCAGCTAATTTATCATGGACCAGAAAACTCATCAAGCTAACACCTTTAATATTATCCTGAAAACATATTTCAATATTCTTCCAGTAAGTATGATATTATAGTAGAAATAAATACTATACAAATAAACATCTATATTTTCCATGTTATTTTTACAATTATAGTATTTTTATGCTCATCGATTCCGGATGAATTTACTTAAAGGAAAATTTACTTAAAAACAACAACTTTCAATACGGTTTGTGTAGAAAACATCTTTCTTCGATTAGTATATAAAAAGCTATTAATTATAATGAAGCTATAGGTTGAAGGTTTATTTTCAAATTTATTTAAACTGCTTTAATATGAAATAGGAGATTTATTGTTAGGGCATTGTCAGTTGTAGTGGAAATAATTGAGGACGAGAGGAAACGCAGACTACACAGAGGAGGAGTAAACTATCGAGAACGTGTGTTATTAGAAAGAAATCGAATCAGTCGCTTCATCGCCCACCTGTCCTCAAGTCTCTTCTTTTGTCAGTACCTATCTACCAGACATTTGGTCTCCGTTTACCGTCACTGCCACCATCACAAATCGCATCTCATCCAAAAGAACTCTTCATCTGACGACAATCCACCAACATCAAACTCAAACAACTCCTATGCTTTCTTCAACAGCTTCTCTCCTGCATGTGAAGAACCACCATCGTTGAATCTTTTCTGTTCCTTAAGCTTAAATCTTCTTATCCTAAAATCCAATCATGTTCAAGACGTAGACTCATGGGTATATAACACTGCGTTTAACTTCCATTTGTGCGGCGACTTTTCAAAGCATCTCTATCCCATGCTCCTGCTGGTGAAAGTGATGAAAATCTCACGAAGCGAGTCAGCCTTGGAGCCCCCAACGAGTCCGAAATGTAAAGTCAAAGTGCGTGGTTTACTTTATTTTTGCATATATTGAATTCCTCAACCAACAGTGATTCACCAACTAGAGCATCTGGCTTTGTTTACTTCTTCCTGTCCAATGCAGAAGTTCATAATAATGTCATGGCGTTGCCACCATGCTCGGTGGACGATGTTCAACTAAATATATATCCTGTCTATTTCTCTGATCATTCTTTCCGCTTTCTGTGTTTCGAAGCCAGACAGACTTCATAAAAGTGAACAGCAGATCTGAGCTGTGAATCCTATGTAGATTAGAGGGAGTTTTTATTATTACAGGGCTTGAAAAGTCACATAATAACAAAGGAAGCAATATCGGTTTGGTTGAATTGGTTTTAGACTCTGTCTGAATTTCATTGATTTTTACATCCAGCAAGAAAGTGCTTGATATAATTTAGAAGAAGAGAATCATCACATATTTTAATTGACATATGAATCTGACTCGAAAAGTATAGTCATCTCGAGTCTTAATTTATAGCATTCGAGTTTCACTCAACTACTAAATGAACCAAGTCATTCATTGGAAAAAGAGTGGAAAGCATCAAAAATGTTTATGCAGCTTCTATGTCGGAAATTGGTGGATAATTCTAATTTTTGTGAAATAGTAGTAATTTGAAGTAGGGGGCGAAGAACATAAAATAACACCCCCGTGTTTAAAAAGCGCTAAGCGAAGATTGTTTAATACACGATCGATTTCTTTATGTCGATGTCCAAAGGAGGGTTGCCTGACACGATGGGTGTTCCCGTTGGAAGATCATAAGGCATATTTACATTATGTAATGAAATGGTTTAACACGTTAATAAAGATTACTAAACTAAACTAAACAAAACAAACGTTTCAAAGATACATAAATATGAAAGAATAATTTTTCCAGCATTAAATTTTCAGTTTGACTATCAAAAGAGTGTTGTTTCATTGGAAAACTGATGTTGAAGCACAATCAAAAATCATTAGCCACCGTTTCTTAGTACCTGTATTTGTAGATTTTAATCAACCTTGAGATGCAATGTACAAAGAAGTAATACAGCAAAAACTAATTTCAAATGAGTTCTTTTGATATAAAATGAAATATAAAACTAATACGTCTTCTGAGGTTTTTATCTGATGAATCAAATGTCTTGAATAGTAGTCAATTAATGGTTCGTATCCTAAAAGAAATGTGTTAATATAATTTTTTTCTTCTGTATAATCAAAATAGCTCCTCAGGTTTTCAAGCACTACAGTTTTATTGATCGTAGGTATACTTTTATACTATTACAAATACAACTCCAGTCCAAAGGCCCAAAATTGAAACTTGAGATTTTGATTAGGCATCCCTTTTCATTCTAAAAAATAGAATTCTTTTTTGTACTCTGTAATTAACAAAAACAAAAATCTCTACAATGCCCAAAAGAGGAAATTGAATACTATTTGATATTGTAAATGACTACTCTGTTGTGATCATTGATTGAGAAACATCAATGATCAGAAAGGAAGGGGGGATAAGTGATATTAGATAAAGTATTAAATTGCAGATTTTCAGCATTTTGTGTAAGAAAACAAAAAGTTATTTAATCTGAAGAATCTACTGCTGCTACTGTGTATGCATGAAGGTATTTGATTTCGTTGTGTTAATCTTGAATAATTTTGTTTGAGTTTATAGAATTATGCAAAGGATTTTATACTTAGCAAATGAAGAGAGGATCTTTTCAACCTCTGCTGTTGGCTATAGACTGCGAATAAATTGACCGAAGTGACAAGACGAAGAAAGTTGGTTAGAAAGTTGGCGACTGAGTCGGTGGCAGGAAGTGATCTGAAGATGAGGATTCTGTCTTTTCTAGACGTAGATAGTCAAACGTGTCAACAGAAGCCACTTAATGGATTCAGTCTCATCAATAAATGAGCAAGAGAAGCACCTTTTCTATCATATCATATCCTTTGTCAACCAGTCACTCTGCTTCCGACTAAGCATTATTTTCCTATTCACTTCAATTCACTTTTTGCTTGGCTACAAAACCTTACGCAGTATCAGCAGCAACAAACCATTCCAGCTTTTTGTCTATTATCTGCTCCTTTTACATTGATGAAGATGAATTTCATAAAATAACATCGAAACAACATGCATCCTCCATTAATATATGTATAGTAATTCAACGTAAAAAATACTATATTAATAACAATTGCATCACATTAACATTGAAGATCGGTTTTCTGTCAACGTAGATATTGGGAATAGTTCGATTTAGAATAAAATAAATCACAAGAATTGAAAATGATATGTGAAATGTATGGAACAGAAGTCATTAATCCTAGAATATTATGAAAGTATATAAAGGTCAAGGATAAAAAAAACAAATGTTGTACCTTCGACTGGTTGCAATGTCGCCACGTTCTACTGCCAGAAGGAATTTCTTTTCGTCAAGAGACAACTGGGTCATTTGTTGGTGCGGTCTCGTAGTGTACTCGTCCATCATTCCAGATATACTGTGACTCTGATTGAAACATACAAGATAAACATCTTTATGACAACAAATAAATGACATAAAAATAGGAAAATCTTTTCTTAAGTGAACAATTGTTTTTTTGGACATGACTGGGCATTTCCAGGAGCACTTTGATTGAATGTCTCGAGAGATTTGGGAGCCGATTCTGTGCCAATTGGATGGAATCTGAAATTGGATTTCAATTCTCTGCGAGTTCATGCAATACAAACAAAGTACAACAAAGCAATACATCAATTTTTTGCTAGTTGAAGACAAACAGGCGATTCACCTGAGAAAATAATATTTGTTCAAACTATGTCCCGTGGTATATTTTTCTATTCTTATTGTCGTCTCCTTAAAAATGTGCAATTTTCTAAATATAATTGTGACATTAAAAATATAGCACTAAAAGCATTTAACTATGAAAGGTAATTTAAAAAAGATAGTATTATAATACAATATATAAATATTCAGTTTAAATATAATTTGATTTACTTCAACTTTTAAATGACATGGAACCAAAAAGAAATGGTTGTTTTATTACTACATTTCAGAGCTTTCTCCATAGATTTAGCATGATAGTTGCTACTTATAAAGTGAATGCTGCTGATGAATTTAAAGTCGTAACAAGAAATGCTGAAATATATCTACTGAATGTCAGAAGAGTACGTTGATGATACGCACATGCAGTGACTGTATGAAGAAGATTGAATTCATTTGAGTGAGCTATAACATTCGTTCCTATCTTTTATCCTCCAACTCAAGGAACTCGTTCCGCTACTAGAAATCACAACCAAACTAGCCTCTATATATAAACTCATAATTTCTTTATATAATGCAATAAACGGCATGACAGCAGAGTAAGCAAGCTGCAATAGAAGTAAATCTCTATTCAAACTGTCAGTCAATTTGCTTAGATTGAAAATAGGAAATAAATCGTAGAAATAATCTAGATCTCTTTAAAGTACCCTTGAATGACTCGATGAATGCTTGGAGGAAATGGAATCATTCGAAGTAATGAATGGAAACTAAGCGGGGCTTAAGTTCTACGCTGTTTTATTCAATAGCGTAACATACAGCACAATCAAAATGTCATATCAAAATGCATAATGTAATGAATGTTATTGACAACTCAATTTCCTTTTAGCTTTACAGAAGGACACACGTAGAAAGCTAACATTTGCCAAGGCTGTTCACAGTCTAATATACAAAGATAATTATTTCACCAAAGCAATTTATTAATAATAAATTATGAAAATTTTATTGAGAATTGAAATGAAATTTAAAACAGTTTTATTAGTATTTTTTAATCAATTATAGCTGCATTAACTGGGAATGTAAAATATAAAGGTCACTTTACTGACAAGCTATTTGATTGAACTAATTTATTTTGTTATTTGCCTTGTAACAGTGAAATACAAATACAACAGAAAATCTTCCTACGCTTGATGAACTTCCTGCTGGGTTTTACTACTGTAAGTGTCAAGCTGATTCAAATTCATTTCAATATGTTATATATAATATATATAATACCTATGTCGACGTTAGTGATATACGAAATCAAGCTAATCATATATCCACAGTGAAGCTGAGATATCTCTGACTTCTGAGTATGAGGGAATGATTAGATGAATTGTGAAACCTTGCGTTGACAATTTGTATTATTATTGGGCCAATTCAACAAAATCTGCAATAAATCCCACTCACAATCAATTCACCAAAGTCCTGGTTGCTGCCTTCAAATTTAGGTGTTGTGTAAAATCAAGGAATGTGTGGTAAATACTACATGGCAATCTAGCAACAATTTTGATTGAACATCTTTATTACATCTCAAAGAGCAAATACTTGCATGCACGGAATCATAAATTATTCCTCTGAAAGCATTTTCAATAGCACATTCTCATTTCCCCTTTTTGTTTGGCTCACAAGGGAGCTTTACATCCATATGAAACTAGACTCAGCTCTCATACATAACCAATATTAATGAATAATTGTGTTTATACAAAGGTTGGACCATTTAAATACCAAAATTGAAATTCTATACAAATAAATTAATAATAAAACCATCAAAGGAAAAGGGAGGATTAGTATTTTAAACCCAGAGACAGCATTGAAATTCAAGGGGCCTTAATGAATTATAAATTAAACTCACTTTAACACGTCTCCTGGGATCAATGGAACTGTCTTTTAGAAATGATGTTTCTCCAACAAAGTTCATATTTTTCTCCCTGTCTTGTTGAATTAAAAGTAGTGTTTTGTCACTTGGCTTCTTCAGTTTGTTATTGGTGAGTTGTTGGAGTAACTTGCAAAATTAATTAACGCAATTGATTGCCTGAGATTTAAGAGAGAATCTAGTCCTTCAGTCGCTCCTCGTTCACTTCTTCGTTTTGCCATTAGAAACTTTGCAGACGGCAACTTCTCATGTCTTGGTCAATTTGTTTTATATCGAACTTTTGTACATTATTTATCTGTATTTCTTCAACAAGGACTTTCGCCAAAGAAAGAAGATTTATCGAACTGTGAAACTTCTTGCTAATCCTTAGAAAGCTGTTGACGAAAAGAAATGTTCCTCAGCTCCTTCGCTTTCAAAATTATCCCATTTGACTAATCTCTTTTCTTCAACAAGTCAACAAATGCTCCAAAATCCTGTAAATAAAATTTCAACAGATTAATAAGTGTCAAATGAACAAAGATTTATAGGAATAATTTGCTGATGCACACATTATATCCCACATCGGTAGTTGAACATTGTGAACACACTGTAGCTATGCATGTAAACTACCCATAATAATGATGAAGGCATGAATGATCCATATCCAATAACAAACGTTTGCATGTAATATCGTTCCAGTTTACGGATTTATTTTTTAACAAAGTAGTAGTAACGAACCATTCCAGAAATACCGAATACTAAACAAGTTCCAAAATATGTATCTATAACACGCATTTTATATTATTCTGGTTAGAACTAACCAGAAAAATTTACGACTGCGGTGAGCTTTTATTAAATGACAGTGGAAAAGTATGGATGATACTTTCTCTTTTAACTGTGCCATTGAAAATAAGTTTTCTACTCAAGGAATATGATTCTTCTGCAAAATGTACAATAAAAGCGTTTTTCATGGCGGATTTGCTTTTCTCAACCAGTTTAAGTTGGCATTAAATGTCTTTAACTTTTGAGTTTTAATATTTTATGCTTTAATGCTCCTTAGTGGTACTCATTAATACAAATATCAAACACATTAATGTCGTATAAATAAACAGTGTCTAGTGTTATTTCAGCTAAGCAGACTATGCTTGTCATTTTCAATGATATACATTTGAAGTTAATTTATAGTTAATAAAAACAAAATAGTTAAAATAATGCAGAAAATATGAAAGTCAAATAAGTATCCGATTGTGGTAAATGAAAGAAAGTAAACATTAGTCGTTTTATTGAAATAAACCGTTACAACGAATATAACCATGGGGTAAAACAACACCAAAATGACAAAAGTTTGACCTCTTTTTCGTTCTTATTAACCTTTAGAAGGTCACAGGATTATTGGAGGTCAAAATCAACGTCAAAATCGAAATCGGAATTCGAAACCAATTACAATTGATACTTTACTCTATTTTGACCTTTTGATCTCCATTACCTCTCTTATGACCGCTGGAAGATCACGGGACTATCGAAGGTTAAAATGAAACTCAAAATCAAAATCCTCAGACGAAAACCGACCAGAATTGATGTTTTACTCGATTTTGACATTTTGATCTCCCTTACATTCCTTATGACCACTTGACCTACGGGGTCCAAAAACATAGCCAACCTTTCTCATATACTATAGAGGTGAGATACAAAGTTTCATGAAGATCCCTTAAGGCGTTCTAAATTTAGAGCACCAATGGACGGACGAACGGACAAGACATTACTAAGGAGTTTTACCCCTAACTAATGAAGGGTGTTAATAAGGATGGTGTTATAAACAAGTATAATCATATTGTAGACGTGCAACTTCTTTGCGGAAATCACTGTATTGTATTTCTCTAAATGTATTTCTCTTCTTGATTTAATAATTAATATGCTTACATCATGAAAGTGTATTTTTGTTTGTTTAAAAAACATTTTGGATAATGAACAGAAATAAATTTTCCAGATTTTATTATTCATCATTAAATAATGTATTTAAAATGTACAGTCTAGCCCTGTTATTGTACTCTGGAAGTATAGCACGGTTTCCTCATAAATTATTTCAAAAGGAGAAGCTAATTTAACATGCTTTAAATTGCTGCGTAAATTCTTCAGGAACATTGCCTTATTTTAGCAATAAGAAGACGAAAGCAATGTTCGTTGTCTAACCCTATATCTTTTTTATTCTGTCGTTGCTTGTGTCGATTACATCACTTTAGGAGGCAATTCTCTTCAGAGAAATTACCCACTTAACGACGCACAGATGCTGATTTGCAAAATTTTGGTAATTTATAAACCTCTAGACAAAAGTTAGCTCATAACTCAACAAACGAATACGCATATCGTGTATATACTATTATTCCAATGAAGAGACTTTTTGAGTCTTTTCTTGTAAAAAGCTTTTTGAGAATTTTTCGCTTACGTTCGCTATTCAGTATTTATTACGCACTGCAATATAAAAAACTAAACGTTGGAGAGTAAAAATAACTTTCTCATCATATGAATCCATCTGAATTAAAAAGAAATAATTTGCAGGTGCTAAAAATCGTAAAATGTAATTGATCAATACGTTGAAGTTAATTCCCAGTATTGCAAGGCTATTTATTTTGATATTGGATTTGATGTTTGTTTTTTAATATTAGAGTAAGGGATATTTCATAACTTGGTATGGATAGAGAATGAGAAAGTTACGCGAAGGATGACAGATTAACAACTTGTCGAGAAAGAGTACAAGAGGGCAAAGATTGTGTTATTAGATAATAAGCCCTTGTGCAGTATTTCTCAAACAATGTGTTCACGTGCACAATACACAACTTTCACCCTCGTATAGTTGTACTATTTCTTCTAATGAAAGTAAGACTTCAGCAGATCTTTGATGCTGATGGATGTCTTCACGGGATTTACAGTGAAACACTAACATATGTACTGACCTATATTGTAGTGGAATTGAGAATAAACTTCTTCAAAATAGTTTATATATCATTTTGTATGGGAGGCTTATATGATTCTATTGTTGTTAGCGACTAGAAGAAATAAATAGTCCATAGTTGCTCAGAATTTATCAAGTTTTCTACTTTTATATACACTCTTTAAATATCTCTTAATATTTCAAACAAAAGATCAGAACGTCAACATTTTCCCTTACAATCTCCACCGAAATAATAACAGCTTTTTTGCTCTGACAGTTTACAATAAAACTGATATGTCATAGTGTGTGGAAGAATTTCATATGGAATCTTCATGAGAAATATCATCCGTAAACAAATAACATATACGATTACAGAAAAAATTTAGATATTAAGAATTTATTGCTATGTCACCGATTTAAACTTTAATTAACAAAACTTTGGTTAACTTTAAAAAATAAACCAAAATGCTCTACAAAGTTGTAAAACTGTTGGATCATGTCACTTCACAACTACAGCCGTTATAAAAAACGTTAAAGTTTATCGTATGTCAATTCTTCGGGTGATTTAGACATACGCTTAGATAACCGTCCATACTCTTATCTGATTTCTTGTAAATAAGTTGGGAAAAGAGTAATTCCATGTGTTTAGAATGTTATGCATTATACATTGTAGAGTAGTAAGAGTGAAAGGTTGGATATATTGTATAGAACGGGATTAACTGTTCGTCATAAAGATCAACAACACTATCCAATTTCGCAGCAATGAACTTGATGGGATGGAATGGATTACAGTATATAGATACTCCAGTAATTGATATCCAACATGTAATACACCTTCTGTACTGTGTGCTTTACTATTTCTTGTAAATAGGGAGAGCAACTTCAAATCACATCTCTAAAAAAACTTTGTATTGATACTTTCTCTCAACTCTCTGACTAAATGCTTCAACCTCAGAGAATTTCACTCAATTTAATCTTCCCCTCGGCTGTTTTTGACTTAAATGCCGAGCAAATGGCCACCAGTGATCATAAACAAGTCGAAAAAGTCTTTGTAGAATGTTAAGTTACGGACACTAAGAGAAGACGCTTAGCGATAACCTGTCTCGCTCTAAGTACTTTGTACTTTCCAACTATAATGGAAACCTCTATCATTCTGTTACACTCTCACTCGTGGTTTCCACTTCAAAAAGAAAGTTCGGATCTCAAGTGTCGACGACTGCGTCTCACTCAATAGCATAAATTATGCAGCAAGAATGCTGAACTGCATTTAGAAGTCGGCCACACTTTAATACTTATTTTACTGCTGTTTCTGCCAAGTATTATCTACAATTACAGTACTATATATTCAAGCGGTCATGTCATACTCATCATGGGTGTCAAAACTAAAATCCGAGGAAAATTTACATGGAGATGTACCGTAGAATTAACTAGTTCTGATCCTTCAGAAATATTAACCGCATAATAACCATAATAAAAACCAACACCGACGTCAAGCTCGTGTCGCGAAACCAAAGCGTGGAATGTAATGACGTAAAATAAGAAACACTCCTGATAACATTTATAGATGTGAAAGGGATGAGCACAGTACGTGTAGATACACTCTCGTATATACTTATGGCTACTTTAATAGCAATTTTGCTTCTTTCCGCACTCAAAATGGTCGTTAGTATAACAAAATACAAAGCCGTGATGCTAGCCTCTTGGTTGATTTCTTGTTATTTACATAAAGATGATAATAATGCTGTAAGTGCCTATGAAACAACCCATCTTTCTAAACAGAACATTGAATATTATTTTGCTCCGATTCATAAGGCATTATTATCATTCTCTTCGTACAACTAAATTGATACAGGCTTTCTGGCGCTCATTACACTGTTTTTTGGTCTACAGAAAACATTGAAGACTGTAGATAATAGGAAAATTTTACTTGACATAAAATCTATTATCTATTTTCTAAACTGTGTATGACATGAATACATTTATGTCTTTATCCTCAGTCAAAATAAGGAGAGTATTGTGGAGAAAGTCGGCTGTGATGTAACACTGTCATAGCTTTTATTCTTTTCTTTTATCTTTACCTATTTTTGAATGCATTGATTGGACACACTGTTTGTTCCAGCTATGTTCCAGATTAGTTGTTTTCTTCTTCTTTATACCCTTCAGGCCTCAAGAAGACATTCTCCATCAATTTAATTCTCTGCCCACATTACATTGTTGTAGTCAACTACTATATGGCATTGGATAGTATATAGTAGTCTTAAAATGTTTGCCAACAAACTGCAATATTACCTTATTCACACTTATCGCATAGAAAGACTCTTTGTTCCCGTCACTCTAATCCCTTCGAAATGAAGCTTTAGTATTAAGAATAAATGGGCAATTATTTTGTCGCTAATAAATCACCGGTGACTTCCTTTAATTCATACCTATCTTACATTTATAACATCTGACTATTTTTATTACAAAAGCATGTCTTTTCTCAACATTTACAAATCTAATAATAATATTATTGTTGACATGATTATTTCAATTTCTTAAATCTTTTGAAATTCAAATGATTTTTTATTTTTAGATAAACTTTTATTTTATTTTTCTGCTCCATATACAACTGGTATTTTCTATCAAAAGCTTCCTACACTGCTTCATATGGGTTAAACCCAAAATGTCTTTCTATATTGAAAGGAAGAAGCAAATTAATGATTGGATAGGGTTTAACATGCTGGAAATACAAAACGAGTCATTCCTAATTCATCAGTCATTCAGGCCTCGTTGGATATCATTACGGGAGTCTTTCTTTGGAAATTTCTTTATCACTTGGTAACTTGGTGGCTGTGACTCTGATAAAAACTTTTTTCTTTTGTCAGCTCTATAATTTGTCTCATTAGCATCGTAATACGTGATTGTTTTAACGGAACTCAACTCACAAAATTCTACGAGCATTCTACTAGGACATTGCTACACTTTAAATAATTTCGATTGCATAAAAATGTTTTCGTTTTCAATAACGCCTTTGAATCTACAATAAACAAGTGCATATACACAGAGTATTATGAGTTTGGTTTGTGATACTAAATGGTGGAGAAGGGGATCCACCGCAACCAGTGGTTTTCATTCTTTGGTAGATTTCAAGTGAATCTTTCGCCAATAAAGTAGTAAAATGAACGAAGAAAGGTGAGATTTCAGTGATATAGGAATGCAGTGTGAGAAATTTACGACAGGCTATTCATTGAAGTGAAATATTTTATTATGTGCAGATGGCTGAAAGACCGAACTCTGTCAACTGTGACAGTAGAGTAGCCAGGAAACAGTTTCATGTCATGTCATTATGTCATGTTTCAACAGCCTTGCATAATTCCTTCTCTTCGCTAACAACATGTGAAAGGTCTAACCAAACAAGGACGATCAACTATTTGCTAGATTGTTTTAAGTGAGGGAAATTCTTCCTTCGTCAATCAAAACCCTGTCAGGGTGAAAATAAGGAATAAGTTCTCTGCTGCACAATTTGATACTCTGAAAGTGAGCTAATCTTTCAGCCAGTTGTTGTCACATTGTATGAGCCATACAATATTACATTCCTTTGCATCTCATTATTTTAATGTGTATTTACTAAAGATAAAAATTTAGGAAAATTAATTTGTTTAAACAAAGATAAAAGTATATTTCTGATAGAAATAAATTTTTAGTACTACTTTTCAATTTATCCCATTGTAGTTTATCATGTGATATAAAAAATACCTATATGAAAAAAATGAATAAATTCAGATTTTAGTTCAATGCAGTGTTGAATATTTTTGTTTAACTACTTGTAGTTAATGCTGGATTATGCATTACTACGAGTTTTAGATAGAATTAAGCTTTATACAATAAAAAGAGGTGGTAGGGAAACAATGCTACTTGAATCAACCTTCGCAAACACAATGTTATGGAGAAATCACTGTGAATGATCAAATAAAAACCCCGGAACCTTGTCTGTCTGTCAAGGGAAAATTCTCAGCTGAAATTGTGCAACGGAACGACAAAATAACAGCAGAGACTCAATAGGAAAATCTCATGGTTTTAGGGAATGGCATGAAAACCTTCACTGTAAAGTTATACTTTAAAGACTGAAATCTGAGCTGTTGCTGTGCTGCAATATAGAGTAGTGGTGGTGGTTATGGTGGTTGCAAGAAATTGAAAGCCTCTAAACGGATGCTTCGCTAGAAATCGTAAATATGAGCTGTACTGTAGCTTAGCTCTTCTTCTGGCATATTTCTTCTACAGAGAGAGAAATGACGAATGTCATGTAATGTTTGGGTAAAAGAATAGCACATAGCTGAGATAAAAACAAGTTGAAATAATAAACATGACATACAAATCTCAAAAAATATAGACAAAGACCATCAGGCTGTATTTCAAATTTCAGTCGTAGTTTACTTCATATTTGGTAAATGATACATTTTTATATGTACATTTAAAATTTAACATCATTAAGTGAAGAATATGAACCAATGGGAAAGGAGGATTTAAGGATTTCAATTTTGCAATTCTACAAATTATAATGTAAAATCTTTTGCTAAAAAATTGAATTGCACACTTTTAAAGCCAAATCAATAAATTCAAACTGAAGAATTGAAAATTTGTTATCATATTATATTTTTCTGAAAAAGAATATGATTTTTTGAGTTGATTTGAATGATTTGAATTGATTTGATTACTGAAAGTGGCAATAGCTAATGGGTAAATGCGATTTTTTTAGATTTGAATGATTTAGGATCATGAAAGAGATATTCTGTTGTTGACTTTATGGTCGTCACCGAGATTTGCAAGTTGTGTTTATGTATAGTAGAAATAGGGAAATAGATGTTTGTGAGAAGATGATGATGATGTGAGGCAACTGTTGTGTCCCAGTCTATTGGTCTTTTGGAGAAGGTTTATTTTAGTCGGAAACCGTAGAAAAGAGTCAGAGAGGCGTCGAAGGAAGGTAACCCTAAAAGAAGAACTTTGGTCTCTTCTTTACCCAGTAATAAGGACTGTTAGCGAGATTCATAGACTGAAGAAAATACATTATGGACAAAACAGGATGACGTGATGGTAGTGGGTATAATAGCCATATCTGTATACTACTATGGCTGGAGAAATTGGCTGGATGCCACTGACTTGAGAAGAAGCAACGATGATGGGTTTTTCAAGCTTTCTCATCTCTTCATACCCCAGAGTTAGTAGTCCTACTTACATCATCATAGCAGAATATACAGATATATTCTTTCTCCTCCGTAAAGAAAGCAGTCTTTGGCATGTTTTCTCCTGTCGTAATTTATTTCTTGCCACGAACTCATCCCATCTTCTTCTTATAAAACCAACAAGAAAACTAAAACCCTCCGCATGTATACTTATTATTACTTTCTCAGTGTTAGACTATGTGTAGCCATCGTTTGGGTGAAATGTATGAAGCCCACTCTCAACCCATTGTGAAGAAAATCTTTAAAAAAGGAATTGTCCCTTTCCTTCCCACTTTCTCTGAATCCTCAACCCTTTAGCTCTTTCACTTCTTCTCTGACATCTACGACAATACAACATTCAACTATATTTTTACTTAACCTGCCAACGCACATTATCTTCACACCAGTCTTTTAATCTCTACCTTTCCTCAGCGCAACACGACCTCGCCACATCCTGTCACTCTACTTCCAACGAAATCCTGATAAACGTATTCATTTCATCCATGTTCAATTCTTAAAATCTCAATCACTTCCTTCTTTACTTTAATCATTTCCTCACATCTTAGCTTCAAGGTCTCTTCCACTCTTTTCCTAACTATATAAGCCTTTCAACATTCTATCTCAATAGCTAAGCATTCATATCAATAATGTTTTAGACTTTAGAAAACTCACCTTCTTCTTGACTTCATCATGACTCTGTCGTTTTACTGACGACGTTTTGAGTTACTATTTTTGGCCAGAAATGAGTGCATATTATAAACAAACACTTAAAAGTCCAAATACTTTTTAAACACGGGTTTTAATACGTCTTTTTGTTGACGTTTTTACTGGGGGCGGCTGTCTCTTTATGTATTTGAGTGTTTCCATCTGTTTATAAATGGTAATAAAGAGGATTGTGTTGAGCACAGAACCAACTCATTTTCAAAAAGTTTATTTAATTAACCTTGTAGGCGATTATTTCTTCTTCTTCTTAAAGAGACTAAAGAGAAAAAGTTTTGTTAACATTCTTAAAGAAGAAACAATGTGAAAAGACTTTAAGAATAAATCATTTGGCATATAGTCAAGTGATTTACACATATTACACTGTATAATGATATGAAGTGGTTTATTAAGCCGTATCATCGTGTTATGGTGGCAATAGAGTCAAAAGGTCTTTAGTTTTAGGAAAATATCTCCATATATATATTCAAGAGCTAGTCTCATAGTACTTCTGTGGTAGAAATTATATGACATCAGCAAATGAAATTATGCGGCATAGAAAGACAAATATTTCTAGCAGAAGTTAGAAAGAGAAAACCTATTTTTTGTCTTTCTGACGCTTTCTTCTTCTGTGTGCATAAATTATCTGTCAAGAGGAAGGAATATCTGAGCCTGAGGGGAGATAGAAACCATCTTAACATATATATACATATATATTCAGTCATACACAGGGATATGTACGCAGTGCATGTAAGTTCAACTTTAAGATCGAATAAATCTTCATGATTTTCAAAATCCACAAACGGCTTGCTGCTTTCCACTCATCTCGTGTGTTTTCTGTATCTTCAACTCACAAAACACATGCATCAAAGGTTTTCTCTTTACTACGAAGAACATACAACTACTGGATATATTAATATCAGCGGAACCTTTTTAGTTTTGTGAAATGTATATTGCGGATTAGTGGCAGCTTTATATTAAACCAAAAGAAAAAGAGATCATTGAATCTAACATTCTATTATCATAGCAGCAAAAGCAATGTTGTTATATTATTCACTATAACACTTTATTACTATTATTGTCTGCTTAGATTCTTGTAACAATTAATCTGCCTCTATAAACATTTTGCAAGAAAGTTATTTCACAAAATTTATAATAGCAGACAACAGCAAACAAAACTTTCAACACTTTCAACGTGGAATGGAAAAATCATTAAATATTCATTGGTTTTAGTTTCTCTATCGTCATATCTATTCTCAGCCTTTAACCAATCTTTCATGATTATAGCTATTCTGTCATATCTAAACAAAAATAATAATTGTTGTAAAAGGAATTTCCTGTCTTCGTTTTACACGTGGTAATATGTATATGTATGACTTTTCTCAGAATATTTCTACTAATTTTTACTGTCTAAAGCGCTTAGCTGACAACAGTGAAATAAGTGAAATACCTAATAAGATTGAATAAAAATAACATTGCATGGTTTAAATTCGTAAATAATTCAAAAGATACCGTCTGAAGTTGGTCTCCAGCGTATGGCTAGCAGAAATTTAAGTTTTCAAAACATCGGATCCTTCTTGGCCTCTAACAATTTCAATGAACATACGTAACAACT